>PVHT021183528.1:10892720-11184868 GCA_004024745.2 Catagonus wagneri | reverse complement strand
ACCGCACTGTTGTGGGCCAAACAACAGGCTAAGGGAAAACACCTAATTTGCGTGACAGTGATTTAAAGCAGCTCGGCTATGATTGTGCTCAAAGGGGCGGGGGAGGGGGAGGGGGAGGGCGAGAAAAAATTTCCGGGGGGAGGGGGGTGGCGGTGGAAGAGAGAAGGGAAGATAAAAAATAAAATAAAAGGCGAGAAAAGGTTGAAATTCCCCACGGTGCTCATTAAAATTCTACTGCACGCGTTTCTTCCCTGGGTCCCCCTGGACTGCCCGTGATCATTTTTATTAATTCATAAAATATTGCACCAGTGATTGAGGCTGATGATTAGTGGAGCCGACAAACAGAAGAGCTGGTGAAATATTGCAGCCGCTCCTACCGGGTCCCTCCCAGTGAAAACACAGACGTCACATGAAAATTCATCCTCCAACTGGGCTGTGGGCAGCCGGGCCTGGCTGGGGGAGCAGGCAGAGGGACCAGGGTGTCTGCCGCTGTTCCCGCCGCCCCAGCTGTCTCCCTTGTTTAGACACCCAGCAAGGTGGTATCAGAAGACATTTTCCATCCGCATCTCTTGGTTTATGGGAAATGCCTGCGTGAGGCGGAAGCATCCTTGAGTCTGGCTCCCCTAAGAAAATGGATTGTTAGGCATCGGCAAGAAGCAGCTTGGAGGTTTCCCCTAGAAGCGTAGCTCCTGGCTGGCAGGTGTGATGGCTTGTGTGGGATGATGGTGGCACTCACAAGAGCCTGGGGCTCCCACATGTCCCTCGTGCTCTTTGGGACATGTCCAGGCCCCCTGCCCCTTCCCAGAAATTCCGTTCAGTGGCGAGAGAGGAGCCCCACGCCTGTGCGTCATCTAGTACCATCCCCACTGGACAGGTAAGGAAACTTGTGGCTGGCCAAGTTCAATAGTAAGAATGAGGTCTCAGGGGTAGCAGGGACAGAGGTCCTGGTTGCAGGGAAAGCCAAGTCAAATTTTGTGTTCAGCTATAATGATTGATCATCCACTCAGGTTTCTACTCTCATTCTTTTTCCTTCTATTTTCTGAGTCCATTTGTACTAATTGTTCACTTCTTCATTTGAGTCTGTATTTTCAGACACATGATGTACTTAGTGAAATGAGGTGGGAAGAAAGACCAAGTCTGATTTACTCAATACTGGCCTCACCCCAACGGCTTATTAAATTAGAATCTCAGCACTCCCGTTTTGGCACAGCAGAGACGAATCCGACTAGTAACCATGAGGTTGCGGGTTCGATCCCTGGCCTCGCTCAGTGGGTTATGGATCTGGTGTTGCCTTGGCTGTGGCATAGGTCAGCAGTTGTAGCTCCAATTAGACCCCTAGCCTGGGAACCTCCATATGCCACGGGTGCAGCCCTAAAAAGAAAAAAAGAAAAAATTGGAATCTCAGGGTTGGGGCCTAGGAATCTGCATTTAACCAACTTGCTAGGTGAATCTCACTCATTCTACCTGGAGCATCACGGGCCCAGAGATATCAGAGCTCAAAGTCCTGGCTGTACTTTAGAGTCACCAGAAGACCTTTTGAACAAGAATAGTTCCCTAGGCCCCACCTCAGAGATTCAGATTCAGTTGATTTGGGATGAGACCCAGGTACTGGTATTTGTTCAGAGATTTCCAGGTGTTTCCAGTGAGCAGCCAGGGCTGAGAACCCCTCAGCTTTGACAATTCTAGAGCGTCTCCCCAATTCTTTTCCCAGTTCTCATACTAAATACAATCCCCCCATACGCCCAATGCCGCTAAACTAGGCAGAAAAAAATAAATAAATAAAAGAGATAGAACGAATTACTTTAAATATATATTCATGGTGCCATTTATTTTAGAGCTTGGACACACAGTCCAGGCTAATTTGCATGCAGATGAAATATTTCAGTTTTTACTTAGAAAATAGCAATGCCATCTATAATGTGGGATGATGTATTCAGTTCCTGTATGTTACACTCATCTCAGTTAGCTTGTGTAGACCTCAAGCTTGCTGGGCATACATCTGCATTTCATGTATTTGTGTAGCTTCGATGGGGATCATTTTAGGATTCTGAGTTCCCAAACTGAGAAGCATACAAAGACAGTTTTCATCTTCTAAGCCTGATTCAAAGTAAAACCTTGTTTGCAAGTAGTTTAATTTTAGATTCAGTGGTAGTAGGAATAGTAAAACTGATTGGGTTGCCTTCCTTGCTTTAGCCACTGGGAAACTCAGGGCCAAACTTGCCGCTTTCATTAAGCAAGGTCATGGTATATTCTGTATTTACGAACCTTCATCTCCCCTTTCTGCCTTAGGGTGTGAGTACATAAATATGGATAAAGAAAAATTAACTGAGTAGGAATAGTTTTGGTACCTGTTGGATACTCATTCAACAACTCCTGGACCAGAAGGTCACAAAACCAAATGCCTGCAGGAGCCAAGCTATATAAGAGAGTGGAACAAATCTGGGGTGTCCTAGAGAGCGGCCGCAAAAACTGGGGGTACCTACCCCGTTTAAAGGCTCAGAAATTTTTTTTTTTTTTAAAAGGTAACCACTGCATTGGTCAGTCAAAACACATCTGCAAACCAAGTCTGGCCCACTGGCAGCCGGTTTCCTAATTCCTGGGGGAATGGCCAGGGCCAAGGCCTCCAGGACATACATAGAAGAGGCATTTCCCTTATTTTGGAGAAATTGCTTACATCAGCAGCCAAATCTTCCTCCCTTATTTTTCACTTTGAAGTAACCATTCAAGCCTGAACAGGAGGAAAGACGTTCAATTCCTGATTGAAGGGAAGTCCGTGCTCAGGAAATGTTTGGTGAATGAGCTATTGAGCGAGGTTCATCCTTTCTGCTCCCAGAACTCTGCTGTGGAGAGTCATGAGTTATTTTGAAAGCAATATATGCTCATTATAGACAAAATAGAAATATGGAAACAGGCCAAAAGAAAAACAAAAATACATATAGATGAGATGCATTTGGGCAAGATAACCATTTAACACCTCCATGCATGTATTTCAGGCATGTGTGTGTGCTCGCGTGAGTATAGTGCATACATCTATTTTTATTTCCAATTTACGTTTTTTGCGGGGACTTCTTTCTTCTAGGGAGGAATTTATTATTTTCCTAAACTAGTTTCTTAGTCTCCTAAGGAATATAGCAGAGTAGGTGTAAGAATCACAAAATCTCTTCCAAAACCTTATTAGTTAATTAAAAAAAATAAAATAAAACAGCAAAAAGAAAATCTGGACAATACAAAATTTTCAAAAAAATTTCCTGAAATTTAGAAATAAGTCTACACTGTAAAAGGAGAAAAAAAAATGCAGAATAGCACCATGACATATCTTGAGGAAGTTACTGAAATGTTAAGAGTAATACCAAAATCTTAAGGTTATTGGGGTTGAAAATATAAATCACCTTTAAGAAGCAAAGGCAGCCGACTTCAAAGTTCTTCACAAAGATATTGTATTCCAGAAAACAATGTAAAAATATCCACAGAGTTTGGAAATAGGGGGATACCACAAATTTTATACCCAAGCAAAATTTCCATTCATGTATAAGGACAAAAAAAAAAAAAAGCACCAAAACCGAAAGTGAACCCACAATCCACCATAGACCTACATCTAAGAGAGAAAACTTAAAAATCCTAGAGGAGAACATAGAAGAAAATCTTTGCAACCTGTCCCAAAGGTTTATTAATAGGAGAGAGCAAAGGTTTACAAATGAAAGGGGCAACACAGAATGGGAGAAAATGTACACAATGTGACTATATGACAAAGGATTTGTAACCAGAATATAAAAAGAATACTTATGACTCAATAATTAAAGACAACCTAATTTAAACTCAGCTAATATCTGAAGGGACACTTTAGTAAAGAAGATATATAAAAGCTCAATAAGCACATAAAAATGCTCATACTCATTAATTACAGGAAAATGCAAATTACACCCAGAAGGGGATAGCTCTTTCTATCTCTAGAATGACTAAAATAAAAAAGACCCATAATAGCAAGTGTTGGCAAGGATACAGGCCAAATGGAACTCTCTTACACTGTTGATGGAAGGGTCAAAAAACACAACCACATGAAAACACTTGGGGAGTTTTCTGTAAAGCTATCTGCTACATGATCCCATCATTCTAATACTAGGTAATTACCCAAGAGAAATGAAAACATTTGTTTACATAAAGACTTTGTACAAGCATGTTCATAGCTAATGTATTCGGAATAGCCCTAAACGGGAAACAATGCAGCTCTCCATTAACAGGTGAGCAGTTCAACAAATTGTGATATTTCCATGCAATGGGACACAGGCAGAAAAAAAAAAAAGGAAATAAACTCCTAATAAACACAATAAACAGACATAATGCTGGGCAGACATCACATACAAAAGAATATACAGGAGTTCCCGTCATGGCGCAGGGGAAATGAATCCGACCAGGAACCATGAGATTGCGGGTTTGATCCCTGGCCTCGCTCATTGGGTTAAGGATCCCGCGTTGCTGTGAGCTGTGGTGTAAGTTGCAGACGCAGCTCAGATCTGGCGTTGCTGTGGCTGTGGTGAAGGCCGGTAGCTACAGCTCCAATTAGACCCCTAGCCTGAGAAGCTCCATATGCCATAGGTGCAGCCCTAAAAATACAAAAGAAAAAAAAGTGAATATACAGATGTTATTATTCTTTATATATGAACATTCAGAACAGACTAAAACCATTATTGTGATGGAAACCACCTCAGTGCTTGCCTGGGATAAGGAGAGGTGGGGAAATAGACACTAAAGGGGTACAAGGAAATTTGGGGGTGATGAAAATATTTTCTATCTTGGTTGTGGTAACAACGGTTATGTGACTATAGACATCTGTCAAGTCAACAGCTTTTATATTTAAAACAGGATGTGTGGGAGTTCCCGCTGTGGCACAGTGGGTTAAGGATCGCAGCTGTGGCATAGAGAACTTCCATATGCCACAGGTGTTGCCAAAAAGGATAAACAAATAAAATAAAATAGAATTTGTGAATTTTATTGTCTGGAAAATGTACCTCAATAAAAGCATAATTTTGTTAAAAAATAAAGTTAGAAATATATATGGCAAATAATAACCAATTTTCTTAAAAGAAAGAGGTCTCTTACAAAACAATAAGTTAACAAAAATCAGCCCAACAGATCATTGGGGAGTGAATGTGAACAAGCAAAAGGAATTAAATCAATGAAGTACAAATAAGTATGTGGAAAGATGGTCAGGATTACTTAAAATTAAACTCACGTAAAATAAAGTGAGACATCATTTCTCACCCATTAGATTTACAAATATTAATGAGATTTAGAAAACACAGTGTTTTCTCAGATATATGGAAACAGGACTCTAATACGCCTCATCTTTTCACAACGACGTGATTTGTTTTTATAATGAAAAATTTCGAAAACAAAATCAGTTCATCCCACTCTTTTGTCTGAAACGACTTCATGACTCATCATCGTCCGTGGAAGTACACAGTCCTTAGCCTGCCAGCCAAACCCTCCGTGCTGTGGTTCCACTTTACAGCACTAGCAGTATTTTTTTGATGCACAGTCTCTTATTTAATCTTTACAAGAGCCCTGCCAAGCTGGGTCCGGCTGGTCCACTGTGAACTCCCAGGACTTAGCATCATGTTTGGCCCATGACAGGTGCTCAATAAATATTAACAAAACGTTGTCTGAATACCCACGTCACCTCCTTTTACTACCTGTATCTAGCTCCCCTACCTAACCTATCCCACTTTGTGATGTGCCTACCTTATGCGAAACGGTGTCGGTGAAAGAGTAAGAAGGAAGACTGGGATGCAGTGTAGAAGGCACAGAGCTCAGCCTCACAGTCAGACCACACCACTGCCCGCATCTGTAAAGCATGGCCAGGATGCCAAGGTAGTACCAAGGTGACCTGGGACAAGTGGGATGGAACTACCAAGGTTATCTCAGCATCTTGAGTTCATCTCATTTTGCTGAAGACCCTCTCCCTGTTCCCACGGTCATCAGGACCTCTGGGCGTTGACTGGGCATCACCCTGTCCCTCAGCTCCTTAAATTCCTGTGATCACTGGAACCTTACATTTCTCTTCTCCAAAGCCTGGTACCAAATCCAGGAGACACATCCTTAACTAGGGGAAAGAGCCCCCGCTGGTGGTAGTGGTGGGAGGTGGGATCTGTGCATAGAGAAAACTCCCTTTCGCCTGCATTCTTCTGGACCCAAGGCATATCTGACCACAGCCGCTCGCACCGCTGAGCACCACGACCAGATTAGCTGCACTGGTTGAAGGAACAGTTGGCCCCCTTCCCACACAGTTCCCTGAGCACTGGGCCCAAAGCTTGATGGAAGAGGGCAGGCCCTCCAGAGGGTGGAGGCCCCAGTCCCCAGAAAGCTACGAGTTAACCAGGCACGAGTACTAATCAAGCCTGTGCACGGGCCACCGCCTAATCACAGATTGAAGATGCCCAGCTGGGAATGATGTCCTGAGCTGGGCTAGCTGCCAGCTTCTCCCAGTCTCTTCCAAACTTGCTTGGGCAGCTCTTCTGAGAATACAAAGAAAGAGGATGAAAGGGAGCATCAAGAAAGTTCTCAAACAGAGGCATGAGTGAATAAGCAGTTGCAGGCACTGGTGGTTTGCAGACACTGAAATCTGGAGGCCCAGGAGGAGGAAGCCTTTCAGCGAAAACATTCTCTTTCAAACACCATCCAGGATTTTATTTAAAGAAGTGATTCCTTCACAAGTGTGGGTGGAGGGCTGCCGAGGTCTAGGATGCTTAGGGCCAATCCAAGAGGCGCCTCGGGCTGTAGCTTTGACAAAGGAAATCCGGGGAGAGGCACCCTTCAGAGAAGGAGCAAGGCACTTGTGTTGGGAACTGGCGCCGATTCAACCGCAGAAAACACACTGCACAACCCGAACCCTCCAGATGATGTTGGAATAGACAGAAAGACACGCAGCGGACAAGCACCTCCTCCTCTCTTGGACTCTGACCACCACCCCCGTCCCCGGCAACTCACTCACCCTTCCAAAGACCCCCCGCACACAGAAGAGACCCCTGCAGAGGTCCCCACACAACAGCAGACCCTGGGGCCCACTCTCACCAGGCACCAGGATGGCCAGGCACTGACACCTCTTTTGTCATTTTGTGCTCACAACAACCCGTGGGCCAGGACAATTATCACCCTCGTTGATATGATCAGAAACAGGGCTCAGAATGTTAAAGAAGCTTCCCAGGGTCACATGCCCGGTGAGAGATGAGGCGTGAACCCAAACATGTTCAGGTATGTTGGGTGCCATGTTCTCCCAAGAATCGTGTCTGAGGGGGCCCTGGGTGAGGACTTGGAGATCCCATGAGGTTTATTCCCTGCAAGGGCACAAATGGGCAGGTTAACAACCCAGCCACACTCCAGCAAGGTCTGAGGGGCATAAAATCAATGTACTTGCGAAGCATGAAACGATGGTACTTAGCATGTTGACAACAGCAGCACAGAGCCGTGTCGTTTTGATTCTCCTATCAGCTTCTTATCATTCAAAAGTTCAGAATATTATGGGTTGAGGAAAAGGGTTCTTTTCCAACAGAATTCCAGAAGCAGTGAGTTTCAATCTTGATTCTGCTCCCCCCTGCCCTATGTGTGACTCTGGGGTCCAAGAAAGGAGGTGAAACATAAGCTGGGCCTTGGAAGATGGCAGGATTTGGGGAGAATGGGGCAGAGGGGCTGCCAAGGGCAAAGGCTGGAAGTGGGCAGACCTCTCCCTTGAGAACAAGTGTCTCCAGTCCTAGAAAAAAATGGAAACTAGTGATTCAGGTAACTACGAAGTCTAAGGTTAAGGCACAGATGGACCCAGGGGAACAAATTATGTATTTGTTTTTTTTTTTTTTTTTTTTTTTTGCCTTTTGTCATTTTATGGCCGCACCCGCGGCATGTGGAGGTTCCCAGGCTAGGGGTCTAATCGGAGCTCTGGCCACTGGCCTGCGCCTCAGCCACAGCAACGCAGGATCCGAGCCGCGTCTGCAACCTACACCACAGCTCACGGCAACGCCGGATCCTTAACCCACTGAGCAAGGCCAGGGATCGAACCCGCAACCTCATGGTTCCTAGTCGGATTCGTTAACCACTGCACCACGACGGGAACTCCGGAACAAATTATGTATTTGGAACTTTGCCTTTCCCTATCCATATCTTTCCTTTGTTTCCTCTGTAAGTCAGTGCCTTCCCCCATATTGGGTAAAAAAAAAATGTATGGCCCTCAGCAGCCCCAAGTCTGGTTCTTTATGGCTTGAAATTTAAGAGCAATTCCCAGGGAGCTCTTGCTGTGGCTCAGCAGGTTAAGAACGCAATTAGTAGCCATGAGGACATGGGTTCGATCCCTGGCCTCACTCAGAGGGGGTTAAGGATCCGGCATTGCCACGAGCTGCCATGTAGATAGCAGAAGTGGCTTGGATCTGGTGTTGCTGTGGCTGTGGCATAGGTTGGCAGATCCAGCTGATTGGACCCCTAGCCTGGGAACTTGCATATGCTGCGGGTGCGGCCTTAAAAAGAAGAAAATACATAAATAAATAAAAGCAATTCCCAGAGGGAGATGAGTGGTACCTGCAACACTGCAGTGGCATTGTTCCCCCTAGAGTTTCCCCTTATCCAAGATGTTCATTGACTCTTGTTGAAGCAACAGCTACTGTACTGGCCATGATGTATAAGGTTTATACGCCATACTCAAGTTCCATCCTTAAGCCAAAATATCACATAACAAGCTCATAGGGAGTAGTGGCTATTTGATTAAATGGATCAGGTGCAACGGGAAATCATTCCCATTCATAACCGTACCCAAGGGGTGTCCCAGTTGGAATGAGTGCCTCCACATCTGATTGACACCTCCAGCGTGGAAGGAGATGGGGACACCACCTTCTGGACGGTTATAGTAGCTAAGAGATCTCGGGCACTGATTTACACTTTCAAACAAGAACCACCTTGGGTTCTCAGAGCAAAGAAGCCTAAAGAGATGAAACCGCTCCCTCAACCCTAAGAATACTCCCAGTCTCCCAGACCTTCCCAATTTCTTCAAGAATGATCTGCATGCCAACTTCAAGATCGCAGCTGGTTGGAAGAGGAAGACCCACAAGCCTGGGATGGAAGTGAAATTATTCCACAAATATTGCTTATTTAAATAAGGTTTTAAAAAATAGATCATGTTCAGTGGTGGAGAACTACTAAATTATTGAATTCCCCGAAGCATCCTACAGGCTTTAAAGCAGCTCATGAAGCCCCATAAAAGATCGTAATAAATAGTCGAGAAGCAACGCTGGGCTCTATGTCAGAATGCCTATATGAGCCAATGCTAAACATCTTCATGTAATCTTTCCACTTAAACCAGTGATTAAACAGATTAAACAGATGATTAAACAAATAAAGATTAATGAAACAAGTAAAGTAATCAAATCTGTATGGGTGTATAAACGAATGATTCCAGACAATATTAGAACAAATTGTCTAAAACTAATAGCGAATGCTTCGGTTCAGTCCCAACAGCTTTTGTTGGGCTCTCGCTTGGATGTAATCAAAACATTTGTTTAAACTAAGATGGATATGAGGCGCTAAGATGTCAGTTTCTTGAAAGAGAAAAATAAAACAAAAGCACTGTCTTTGGTAGGGAGGCTGGCACCATCACCCGGGCTGCGTCACTGAGGATTCTGGGGACTTAGCGTTAGGGATCCACGCGAGGTTTATGTCGCTCTGTTTTGAAAAAGAGGCTCTACCCAAATGACACATACCAGCAAGTCGAAAGAAGGCGGAGATACCAAAACTACTTGAGAATCTGAGAGGGAAAAAAAACGGTTCAAATATTCTGCAGCTCTTTAGAAGCCTCTTTTTAATTATTAGTCATTGATATGCTAATTAAAATGGCGCTTATCTGCTCCTTCTTTCCTGGAGAGGCCAACTATTCCCCATGTACTCTTGGAAGGAATAAAATGGTACGTCTTAGCAAGAATGCTCTATTTAGAGTTTTTCTCCCATTAAGCAAAACTAGTGAGGTTTTTTTTGTCCCTACTTAGTTTCAATCCTGCTGACTGATTCGGGGGTTCCAACTGGCCACTCATTTGTAATTCCCAGCATAGGGGATCTGAATCCTTGCTAGCACAAGTGTGGGAGCCCCAGACTGCTGCCTCAGGATCTGCATTTTAACGTTTGTATCTCAGGGAGAATTTGAGAAGCTCTGATTGGTGCATTTTGGACCCGGTAAAATTTCCTAGGCAGGTTGGCAACTGGATAAAGAGGGGGAGGGGCCATTTTCATTCTTCAAGGTCAAAGCTCTGTAAGAAGTGCTTTGAAACAGTTGCTTTGGGAAAAGTGGTTGGGGGGCATCAGCTGCAAAGTTTCAGCCAGAACCACAGGGCACTTCACTGGCACATGGCGCATGCGTACAGAGTCCACTCGCCAGGGCGTGTCTGCCGCTGTGTCTGATCTCACAGTGCATTCAGTGGAAGGGAGGGCTCGGTGGGAGTGCTGGGTTGCAAGCTACAGAAATTAGACTCGTTTAAGCAAGACAGGTGAGTTTCTCATTGTTTTTTTCATAAAGATACAGAGTGCCTCCCAGAACCCTCCCAGAAGAAGATTCTGCTTCAGGAAAGCACTGCGCTAAAGTCCGACAGCTCTCTGGGCTCGCCGTCCACCTCATTCTTCTGCTTCTGAGTTCCTGGTTCATGGTCTCTGCAAACCAGCTCTTTCTGCTTCTAGTGGTTGCACAAATCACACCTGCCCACCCAGCAATAGCCATGGACACAGAGCACTGCCTGCCACCTAGAGAGTTTGTCTTTGAAGCCAGATTCTAAATGCAAGGCGAGAGACCCTGGATCTGTTGTGATGGTGACCACCTAATCGAGTCAGCTATGGGAATGAGAGCATGTAGAACAGCCATGCCTATGGGGAACCCGCTTTGGTGTGGGGCAGGTGACAGAGACAGACAGACGGAGAGGGGTGTCCTCAGAGAAAGGGAAGCAGAGCGACTTGCCCAAGATCAGATAGTGGTGACACTAAGATTTGAACCCAGAGATTTCCATACCATCTTCAGCCTCCTCTGCTTCCTCACTATTAATTTCCTGGATCCCTGCCCATCTTTGGTCTGTGTAAGTAAGTGAACGTTGTCATCAGCCCCCTTCTTCTCTCTTCATGCTGGCATCTCCCTTTCAGCGCGCAGACTCTGTCTTCAGGGCTCATGGGATGTCCCCTTGCTGCTCAGAAAACACCCTTGGCGCCAGCATCCTCAGGCCCCGACCTCTGAAGCTGATTCGCTCCCTGATACGGTAAAGCGATCTATGTGACATTATGGATGTTAAAGTGATAATGTGTCACCCTCTGGAGTAACTCGTCCATGTTTTAACAGAGGCCTCCTGGAGACAGTTGCTGCTCTAAAGGTAGAAACTGCAGGGCTGTCACAGCTAAACAGGGGAGATATTTGGGAGTGGAATTGCCTTTGGGGATTCCCTGCTCATTCCCAAATCAAGCTGTTGAGAGACAGAGAGAGACCACGATAGAGAAGGCCAGAGAGAGATTAGTTAAAATGTGAGGAATGTGTCACAAACACAAATCCAGCCCGCATGTGGCATGTTGGATCAGGATCCCAGGGGTGGAACTGGGGAATCTATTTTTAGTGAGTCCCCCCCCCAGGGGGGGGCCCAACTTGCAGGTGATGAGCACAGCCAACCCAGGTGAGCCCGTGGGAACTCAAATGGCCACATGGGGACCCAGAGGGTCAGAGGAGATGCCTTGGTCTGTGATCAAATAGCAAGCTGGTGGGTACCTGAGGATGCTGGTTCTGTTGACTCATGCTCTAGAAGTATGCTCCCAAAGCAGGGCCAGGTGCAAAGAAAGGCAGAGAAAAAAATAATCCAAAAGAAAAACAAAAGATAAACTTTCCTAGGCAGGAAGACATATCCAGAAATATCCAGAAGCTGATAAGGTAAGGACTCCAGAACTGGCCCCTTCCCCAGGCCATCAGAGTCCTCCTTTCTAACCCATCCCAGGGTACCCACTCAAAGGGATCAATCCGACATGCTCCCCACCTGCTTTAATCCTAAATACCGCAGAAAGGAAAAGACTTCAGAGTCAGAGGGGCTCATGTTCAAGCCTGTGTCCTATGCTCCCGGTGGGCTGAGAATAAGCTTCCTGACATCTCCATGTCTCAGTTCCCATCTGAGCCTCAGTCCTCCCAGATGCAGAGCCCAGGAAACAGGCTGGCCTGCGCATCATTTACCTTGGAAGGAATGCAAGGAACTGGAGCAAAGGACAAGCCAGTGGAACATGCGAGGTGGAATCCCATATAAGCCCGTATAATCCCGTATTATGGTTGGGCACTGCTGGGTGACCTTCTGCGAAGTCGTATGAAATATATCATGTGACTGTTGCTCTGGGGGAGGGACAGAGAGCACATTCCTCCACTGGCTTCTATTCCTCACTGGTCAAGGGTGGCTCCACGGCTGCCATCCTGCACACTGGTTTCCCCAGACGCCTCATGCTTTTGGCATCACCAAAATCTTCCCCAGGGTAGGAAGTAAAGAGTGCAAGAGCTAAGCTGGTAAAACCTGCTTGGAACTAATCAACGCAGCGATTGGAACAAGACCGAAACAAAGATTTTCAATGACACCAAAAAGTATGAATGGATAGAGTTACGCAGAAGGTCATGATAGGAATTATAGCATATAAGCAGAGTTTCTCCTTTTTTTTTTCTTTTTTTTTAGGGCTGCACATGCGGCATGTGGAGGTTCCCAGGGTAGGGGTCTAACTAATAAGAGCTGTAGCCGCCAGCCTTCGCCACAGCCACAGCAACGTGGGAATCCAAGCCACATCTGCAACCTACACCACAGCTCACGGCAACGCCGGATCCTTAACCCACTGAGCAAGGCCAGGGACTGAACTCGCAACCTCATGGTTCCTAGTTGGATTCGTTTCCACTGCGCCACGACGGTAACTCCATAAGCAGAGTTTCTGCTCAGAATCTGAGCTTCAAGTAACAGAAACCAGCTCTGGTTACCACAGGCAGAAAGGACCCTCAGAGTCACCATGAATCTGAAGAATAAGGCTTGGAAAGTGGAAAAAACTAAGGTAGCTGCAGTTGACCAAGGAGCAAAGGGCACAACCAGGTCTTTGTAAGAACTGACTGCCTGCGGTTCTTGCTCCATAGCCACAGACGCCAGACTCTGTCCATTCAAACTGTCCTTTTGTCTTTGACTTTTTGTTCATGATTCAGAGTCCGGACAGGGGCATCTGACTGATGGCACCTGGGCCACGTGTCCAATTTTTAAATGTTCTAGGATGAAGCATCTCGCCCTGTTTGTTTCCTAGGTGGAAGGTAGGGCTTTGCTTCCCATCAAGACTCACTCACAGGAATCTGGGATTGGGCAGCCCAAAGAATGAAAAACAACCACTACCTACCACATGTGAAGTGTGCCCAGTGCAGGAGCCAACACTAGGTGGATGCTCAATAAGTAGTAGTTCGTGGCAAAGTTGTTGCTCTGACTTTCTCTACACGGTTCCAAAGCCCATCCCATCCTCGTACCTCATGTGTGACTGACCGGTGGGTTTCTGGAAGGAGTGGCAGCCCTCCTTAAAGCAAAGCGGAAGCCCCCTCACCCCGGGGAAGTCTCCCCGTGGGAAGCGGTAGCTATGCTGACAGCCTCTCAGCTGTGCTGCCTTCGCTCTGCCTCCCTGCGGGGTGCGATTTGATTTCTGCTGCCCACAGAGATGTCGAGTCTCCTGCGGAAGCCTTTGCTCCACTCAAGCCCTGGAGTGATCAAGGCTTTATGCTTTGTGTTAAAGAGGGAGACACTGCCGGGCACCATCACGGCGTGGAAGCATGTGAGTACCGGAAGGGATTCTGGAGGGTATCCTCATTGAATGAGGATGCCGAGTTCAGAAAACATCGTCCAGGATCACACAACTAGTGAACAGCCACCTGCCCCCCAACATAATGCTTTAACCTGATCACATCTCTAGAAATTGCCTTTAAAAAAAAGGCTCATTGGGCGTTCCTGTCGTGGTGCAGCGGAAACGAATCCAACCAGGAACCATGAGGTTGCGGGTTCCATCCCTAGCATCGCTCAGTGGGTTAAGGATCCGGCATTGCTGTGAGCTGTGGTGTAGGTTGCAGACGCGGCTTGGATCCTGCATTGCTGTGGCTCTGTCGCAGGCCGGCAGCAACAGCTCCTGTTAGACCCCTAGTCTGGGAACCTCCATATGCCGCAGGTGCAGCCCTAAAAAGAAAAAAAAAAAGGCTTTGGACACAGGACCAGGGAGAGCCCTAGCTTGCCCCACCACTCACTCCTGAGCAACAGCCCTTTCCTCTCTGTAGGCATCTGACTGATGACACAGAACTTCAAGTGACCATTACAGTGAGGTGAGCTAAAGATCATGAAGCTTCATAAATATGGCAAGACAAGGACTTCTCGTCTGGACACAAAACCATGTCCTTCTGGATCTGGAAAGAATTTTGGAGATTGTTAAGTCCAATTGACTTTTTTGACAAGGAAGGAAAACCCAGAGATGGACAGGGACTTTCTCAAGGTCACACGGCTAGTCAGTGGCAGATCTAGGCCTAGAGTGTAAACTTGATTCTCCATGGGAGTTCCCATCATTGGCTCAATGGAAACAAATCTGACTAGCATCCATGAAGATGTGGGTTCGAACCCTGGCTTCACTTGGTGGGTTAAGGATTCAGCGTTGCTGTGAGCTGTGGTATAGGTCACAGATGTGGCTTGGATACCATATTGTTATGGCTGTGGTATAGGCTGGCAACTACAGCTCTGATTCCAGCTCTAGCCTGGAATCTCCATATACCACGGGTGCGGCCCTAAAATGATAAACAAACAAACTTGATTCTCCAGGTTTGGTGTTCCTCCCAGCCCATGATGTTGGAGAGCATTTCCAGTACCAAATCGCTCAGTAGTTCTATTCTGTCATCTCTAGCAAAGCCCTTTGGCAAACTTTCACCCTCCTTTGTCTTCAAAACCAGCATCGCTTCGAGTCCGCTTTGCAATCATCCATTTGCTGTCCTAAAATGACTGCAGTCTGATTTGCTGATTTTAGCTGAAATGGGTCTGAAATTTACACTCAGCTTGGGTGAGCTTCTCAAAGCCAGAATCAATCCCCAGGCATGTCTGTCTTTGAGTGGAGGCCACGGAGTGCAGACCAGTTACGGCCAAAAAAAATCAAGGAGGAAAGGATTTAGCGAGCTTCTGCCCTCTCCACATTTCCTGGGTCGCTAGAGGAGCTGCTTCCATTAACAATTCTCACTGGTCTGTAACCCAAGAAATAAATCAGGTGTTCAACTGAACTGCACTTCCAGGGAGCCTCCCCACCAGGCGTCAGGGAGCGGGCACTGCGGGCACCAGTGTTTATAGAGCGGGTCAAGCAATGACACATGAAAGATGTTCTAAGAAACAGAAGTCTTTATGTGCTCAGCATCAACAGGGGAGCATGAAGGAAGTGGAGCACTGGAGATCAGCAGAACATGTCAAGCAGCCTTCACAAGCCTGGAGGACAGCATGGGAGGGAGACAGAAACTCCCAGGGGACTTTTAACACCTGTTCAGTTACCCAGTAGTCCCTCCAGTTTGAGGTGATGGTTTGAATTGTGGGTGCTTCAGCAAACAGCACGCCTCAAAGCTTCAGTCCACCTTTGATTTCCTCCAACGCCTAGCACAGAGCCTGGCACACAGCAGGTGCCCAATAACCACCTTAAATGAATGGGGTTAATGGCATGAGGCCTTTTACAAAAGAAAGCGATCCACGTTTTGCTCACTGAACAAAGCTCTCCCTAACCAGGGAACGCTTACTGACTGACAGCTCGGCAAGGGGCATGGCCCTGGGTGCTGAAGGGTGCCACCAGACTCATAGCTTCAGGAGCAGGCGATCTGGCAGAGGAAACAAGTGGCACGCATGTGGTATGGCTGATGTTTTTAATTTTTAATGTGCTTCCTCTTTCGCCTGCTTGGAGGGTGACCTTCCTTGTCCATCCCAGGGAGCCCTCTGCCTGGAAAGAGATTAGTCTTCGTTTCAAAAGGGATGCGGAAAGAAAGACTGAGGCCATACCCAGTTATTGACACACCAAATAGGATTATGCATTGGGGCAACAGTTTTGTAAGCCAAGCTATTGGCTCAAAGAGGATTTCTAAATTCCTTGATCTCCTCTATTTGCATACCAACCGCCTCAGTTCAGAGAGCCCTCCTAATCAGTGGACAAATCGTGGGCCCGGTGCATCGCTAAGGCTCAGCAAAGATTTGGCAATAGAAAGGGGGAGATATGGTGAGCGCAGGCCCCCTCTGCTCCCCCCACCCCCCACCCCCCACATAAACTGTGTGGCCCACTGCGGCAGGGAGAGTTGAGTCACTTAGCAAGGCAAGGAGTAGACACAGGCTGGACACAGATCGGGCTGTCCCTCCCCCAGCAGGACTGCATCCCGTGAGAGTCAAAGCGAGACTGAGTCAGCCAAGGGTGCCCATGGACCCTGGCCAAGCCAAGGTCTTCCCCTGCCACAGGCTCTGGCAGTGAATGTCCCCAGGCAGACAAGGCTGGTGGGGTACGAAAGCAATTCTGTCCTGGGACTTGGACTCATTCTCCACACCCGCATAGATTTTTAAAGATTTTATAAGCCCCTCTCTATATCTACACCTGGACCCCACCTTAGCAAGTGCAGCAGCCGAGTATTTTTACTCAAATGAATAAAAATTTTCCTAATGGACCTGTTTAAAATGATCAGAGCCAACTATATTCAATCATATTAGGTAATTAGTTAAATTATTTCCCCTGCTCATCAAGATTGGGAGGAAAATCTGGTTAGGCATGGAAAAAACTAACCTGTTATATTCTCTCTGCATATAGAAATTGCCATGTGAGGGATCAGATCAGCCATAGACACAACACCTAGGCAGGGCAGGGTGTGGTTATGGCCAAATGAATGGAAAGATAGGAAGCTAGTGGAAGTCCAGAGCAGTACAAGGTGAGGATAGGGTGAGCATTTCTTGTTTCTCTCTTACCAGCTCCACTTTCTTACTTCTTACAGGCTTCCTGCTTTCGCTAGAAGGACTACAACTCCCCAAGTCCGCATGGTCAGGCTGAGGTTATCAGCCACAGCCCCCCTTCTCCAAGTTTTAGGCAGATACTCCTCTGACCAATCAGAGAAGTGTCTATCAACTTGTATGCAGGGATTGGTTCAGGACGGATACCCCTCTGACCAATCAAAGAAGTGTCTTTCAACAAGAAGAGAATAATTGGTTCAGGATCCACCAGGACCAGTCAGTCTTCCCTGAGCTTTAATGTAAGGATGTTGAAGGAAGAAAGGCTACATCTTGCTTTTACATTTCAAGCCATAAAGAACAAGGATGAGGGCTGCTGGAGGTCATATAATTATGTATATATATAAACCCAAATGAGGAAAGGCCCTAACTTACAGAGGGAAACAAAGAAATGAGATGGATAGCAAGAGACAGAGTCCCAAATACAAAATTTGTTCCCCTGTATCCATCTGTGCCCAAAGTTAACCTCAGACTTCACAGTTACATGAATCACTAGTTCCCATTTTTTCGTCTCAAGCTACTTTGATTTTAGCTTCTTACCACTGTCAAAGGAGAAACAAATTCATATAGAAATGCCAGGAAGATTGCCTGGAGCAGGTAGGGCCAGAGCTAAGCCTTGGAAGATGGCAAGCTTATTTGCTTAATTTTTTTTGTTAACAGAGATGGAGAACATAGAAATTGGAGGGGTGAAAGATGAATGCAGGTACCAATAGTGTAGGAGTGCAGAGGAGAGCAGTAAGACCTAGCCCCAGAGGTTAGATTGGCCCAAATTATCTAGACCCTGAATAGCCAAAAGAGGAGATCCATGAATGCTGTTTGAACAGAATATGGCAAGGGAGGACTTCTCTGAGTCTGAAGCCAGAGATCTCATGCAAAGGAAGCTACAGCTCCCAGGGGGTCATTCCCAGGCATTTCTTTATGTCACTGTCTATAGCCACAGTGGACCTTAAGGAACATGGGGTCCCATTCTGACTTTTTTTTTTTTTTTGTCTTTTTGCCTTTATCTAAGCCGCACCTGCAGCACATGGAGGTTCCCAGGCTAGGGGTCTAACAGGAGCTGTCGCCGCCGGCCTTCGCCACAGCCAGAGCAACACGGGATCCGAGCCGTGTCTGCAACCTACACCACAGCTCACGGCAATGCCGGATCCTTAACCCACTGAGAGAGGCCAGGGATCAAACCCGCAACCTCATGGTTCTTGGTCGGATTCGTTAACCACTGAGCCACAAAGGGAACTCCCATTCTGACTTTTAAGGAAGAGGAAACTGAGTTCTAGAGAGGGTATGCGATTTTCTTGAGATCATTGCTAGGCTAACGAGTGACAAAAGCTGGACTAGGGTCTGTGTTCTCACATGCCTAGACTATAAAAGAAATGGTAGAGTCTCTTTATGTAACACTTCTCACAGGCCAGGCAGAAGGCTTAATGCCCTTTTCAGTTTTCCGTTGTTGCATAACAAATTGTCATAAACATAGGGCCTTCCAACAGCACCCATATGTTAGCTCAGGGTTCTATAGGTCAGAAGTCTGGAACAGCATGGCTGGCTCCTCTGCTCAAGATATGACACTGCTAGAATCAGGTGTTGACCAGGCTAAGTTCTTCTCTGGACGTACTCAGCAAAAAGTTCACTTTCAAGCTCATTCTTGTTGTTGGCAGAATTCTTTGTGGCAGTAGGACTGAGGACTCTGCTTTTTGAGTGGTCACTGGGAGGACTGCTGTCAGCTTCTAAAAGTCACCCAGATTTCTTGTTCTGTGGCCCTTCCATCTTCAAGCTTGAAATGGTGTGTTGAATCCCTTTCACCCTTCAAATCTCTGACTTTCTATTCTGCAGTAAGCTGGAGAACACTCTGATTTTAAAGGGCCCTTATGATTAGGTCAGCCCCACCCAATTATCTCTACTTTAAGGTCAACTGATTAGGGATCTTAATTACATCTGCAAAATCCCTTCATAGCAGCACTAAGATTAGAAGTTGATCAAGAAAAGTTATGTGTGCACTAGGGTGACGGGAGGCTAAAAAGCCTATTTCACTGAACTGGTGTGTGTGTGTGTGTGTGTGTGTGTGTGTGTGTGTATGTGTGTGTGTGTTGGGAAGGTGCACAAATACACAGAAGGCAAGCCAATCACCCAGGCAAGCCCAGAATCTAAGGGTCAAAAAAGGGCCCCCTGAGACAGCACAGCCATCCGAGCAGAGCAGCACACCCTGCATCTGGCTTGTGCATCTGTGTTGTGCGATGGATTCTCCTCACGACTGAACACTGTGACCCACTCAAGTGTGCCTATACAATTCAGTGCAGCCACTGGCAATACCTTGAGAGCTCCTTCATTTGTCATTCCTGAATCTACGACATACTACCGTTTCCGGCCTGGTCCTTTCCGCCCCTCTCTTGCAACTAACCCACAGACCTTAACAGAAGTTGCACCATCCCTCACCTCCTGGGCCAGCCTGCTCTGGTTTCTGGATAGCCTGGAGGAGCCATGAGAGTGGCGGTCTGTGCACTTGACTGGTGACCAAGCTGCAGCACTGTGGGACCCAGCACCTCCTGGGTCACTGGCCTCACTCACCTGTCAGGGACCCAGGAGTTTCACCGTGGGTCCCATCCAGCCCAGCGAAGCACCTTTATGTCAGCAGGTTTACCCAGGAGCCACGTGGTCGATCTTCAATAAGTGGAAGGCACTTAGCTCATTTAATCTTTACAGAGAGCTTGGAAGAGCTGAGAGGGAAAATCTGCTCAAACAGAGAAATCAGGAGGGAAACGAGGTAGAAGGCAGAACACACTGATGGCCTCTGACCTCCCTCTTTTCTACAGGGAGCACTCGCCCTTTGGAGCCCTGCCGCCTTGAAAGCTCAGAGCCCCTGATGGGCCCCGCAGCAGGAACCAAACTGTCTAGGAGGAGCAGCAACTGCCACGCTGCCTTGTGCTCCACCAGAGGCCTGACTCTGATCCTCCCAGGCTCCAGCAGGTCGGCTCAGCTCCGAGCAGTTTGTTTTTTGAAAAGTCTCATAAATTTCCAAGAAACTTCTCCAGACAACTGTCACAAGGCTGCACCTGCCAAACAAACACAAACAGAGCTCTCCTCCACCAGATTAGTTACTTAATTAAGAAGAGAAAGAGACAAGGCACATAATGTGGAGATAATTACCCATCTTGCCAAGGCTCCGAGTGCAGCGTGGCACACGCCGGCAAATTGCAGCACCGCCGCTAATGCATATTCATCCAAAGTTGTAACTGCTGTGAACATTTTCCACACAGACAGCAATATGTTCAACCAACAATCTGAGCTCCCTCTCAGATTCCAGCATCTTCCCACACCCTTAGCCTGCCTACCCAGGCTCCCTCCCTATCTCTCTGTGAAGGAATTTGCTAAACAAAGCGAAGAGCGAACAAGTGACAAGTGAAGGTGATTCAAACCCACTCCAGTGATGCTGGATCGATTTTAGACCCCAAAGTGAAGTGTTTGAGGTTTTCTTCCAATCTACTGATTCGCCTGATTTAATCTCATGTAATTGAATAACAAGGATTTAAAAAGTGTTGGTGTGCTGGGCCCAGTGCCCACCAAGGGCTATGCAGGCACCAAGGTGAGTATCAGAAGGCCTTGCCCACGAGGCTCATAGTCCACGGAGAGAGGAGCTTCCACTGTGAGCAGGGCAGGGCAGGTATTAGTTTAATCCTCCTTGACTGGTGGAAACATAAAACCAAAGAGGTTAAGACAACATAGTAACTAAATAGGTAGCATGGGCCTATAGTATCTGACTCCAAAGCCTATGTACAAGGCAGACAAGGGGAGATTCTGCCTTGGAGACAAAGGAAAACAGAGAAGGATAAAATCAGAGCCTGAGAAGGTCCAGGAGATTGGGGGGTGGGGGGTCTGCTCCCAGCTCTGTTGCTTATTAACTCTCCTACCTCAGCCAAACCAACGAACTCCAAAGGTTACCAATCTTCTCATAAATAAAATGTAGACAGTGAGGTCTAAGAACTAGAAATGCTGATAAGATTAAAGAAAATCAGGAGTTCCCTGGTGGCCTAGCAGTTAAGGATCTGGCATTGTCACTGCTGTGGCTCGGGTCACTGCTATGGCACGGGTTCAGTCCCCAGCCTGGGGAGTCCTGCATGCTGCAGGTGCGGCCAAAGAAAGATTAGTAAAATCAGAGTTCTAAAAGTGCTGTCTGGGAGAGTGCCTGGCACGTGGCAAATGCCTAAGAAATAGTCACCATCCCCTTGGCTGAAATGGAAGGACAAGGAGCAAAATGGGAGAATCGGAGAAGTGAGGCAGGAAAGTCAGTAAGATGGGAGCCTCATGCAGGAAGTGTGATTTGAATGTGTCTTAATGTGCAGGAAGATCTTAGCAGACAAAAATGGAAGCCAGGATATCTCAGGTGCAGATCCACACATGGTGGACCAGACACATTCAGGAGAGAGTCGGAGCCTGGGATAGGGTGGAGAAGGTGATCAGGCTGGAAGGTTAGGCTGGGGCCAGCTGGGACCAACCCTTGGCTGCCAGGGTGAGCAGTCTACAAAAAGGCATTTGGAATACAGTTTGAAAAGTGACACTAAACTGAGCAAGTTGGCAGTCGGGCCTTTGGAGGAGACAGTCCATGAGGGATCTAATATATCCAGAGAAGAAAATTTGGCTTGAGTATTTCCAGAACATGCTCAAGTGGTAGGGAAATTGACAACGTTGTCAACTTTGTCTAAAAGCACATTTAGGCCATCCTTCTCTAAAACCTTCCTCTCTCTATTCAGCCTGCCTTGCCCTAAGCCAAGAGGGCCCACGCAAGACCATACCCAATGTATAAGAATGATAAGCAAATTAACTCACTTCAGAGGAAACCTGAATAGCCTTGCTCATTTCAGGCTAGGCCCTGAGGACCTCCAAGGTCATTTAGGAGAAGATTATGGTCCACGTCCCTAATGTTACTTTAAACGATCAGGCATATCTACTAAGCCTGCTTCTCCTTAACCCTGTGGTACTGCCTCTCTAAATCAAGGATAACAAATGGGTTCTAACTAAGGTGCCAGCTCCAGTTCACTGGAGCTGCCTGGAGTGCAGGATGGTGAAACATTCTGAGGACATTTCTGGTTCAGAGGGAAAGTGTGCCACGATTGATTGGCAGTGCCCGTCAAGGTCACGGTGCTGAGGAGTGGACACATAGGTATTTGTCATCCTTGGCGGTTGTCCCTGGGTCTTTGGCTAGTTTAAGCCTTCGTGGAGTCTGGGATCATTTTTCCCCATTCCTAAAGGAGTAGAAAGCAGAAAAAGAGCAACAGCAACTACCACACACTGAACTCTTATTGTGTTAAGATGCAAAGGGACTAGCCTCGTTCTCTAATGGCTCTTCCATGGCTATGTTTGAGGAACAGCCTCCTGCAATCGTACTCAACCTTCTCTGTGCGTCAGAATAACCCAGGGGCTTTTAAAATGACCTGGTTGCCCCAGAGAGATTTGGTTTCAGTGGATCCTGTGAGGGATCAGCTGTCAGCACGGTCTAAAGCTCCCCAGGTGGTTCAGAGGTGCAGCAGAAGTGAGCACACTTGAGCCGCTGTAAGCCCAATGGAGGAAACAGCATGGAGCCCAGATTTAGGCCCTGCCATGAAATTGCTGTTCCTTGAAGGCCATCTGAAGTCTCTAGTCCGTGTCCTGGACATGCTGGAAGCCCAGCTGTAGACACGAGGTTTGCGACAGGGGGACATATTC
The DNA here is from genome assembly GCA_004024745.2 of Catagonus wagneri. Lineage (NCBI taxonomy): Eukaryota > Metazoa > Chordata > Mammalia > Artiodactyla > Tayassuidae > Catagonus > Catagonus wagneri. The sequence goes on along the minus strand of PVHT021183528.1, from coordinate 11,162,147 downwards.
TGCTGGTGTTGTCAGATCCTGCAGAGAGGGATCTGAGCTGGACTGGGGTCAACAGACTGGATTTGGATAGATGGACTAATGTGCATAAGACAAGGTAGGGAGTCATGAGACGTGGTTCAGCAACTGGAGGCTGGCCAGAGCCCGAGGCCCCAGAGGGAATGCGGGGGAGGAAACCAGAGGGGGCCTGAGACAGGCCCAAGTGGCCCCCAAAAGAACTCACTAAGGACCAGGGCGACGAACCTGGGGCCGGGTGTGAGAGCTCTCCAGATTTCTCTGCCTGCCAGGTCCTCCTTTTGGGTCCCCCACATCCAGCAGCTGCTGGCCTTGGGTACCACCCCCTCCATTTGAGTTTCCTATTCCAATGAGCTATTCAAAACCACATTTTTCCTTCTGACCACAGCTTCTTTCAACACAGTTTAATTCCCCCAATTAGCTTTCAGGACAGACTTTCAAGGACCTGCCCGTGCAAGTTCCCTAGGACCGCCCTCCTTCCAGATTGGAGCCGTGAGCTCCCCGGGGCAGCACCTCTCTGCCAGAGCCCCTCCGGGGTGGGCTTCTGGGACTGCCAAGACTCTGTTATTTCAACTTGGCACCTGCCCATGTTGCTTCTCCTGTCCCTTCCTGTCTCCCACCTGTTCGCAGGGACTTCTAAATTAGTCATCTGTTGTCAAGGAAACGCTCTGCATCCTCCAAGGTGTGAATCCTGGGGGATTCAATTGTGGGGGAGGGGAAAGTGATTTCCCCAGGGCTGGCTTGGTGCATCCGTTCTTCAATACCTGATGGCAAAGGCTAGAATGCTCTCTCCAAAGGTGTGGTCCTCCTACCGCCAGCATTAGCATCACTGGAGAGGTTTGGCCCCACTCTGATTTCCTGAGTCAGCACCTCTGACAAGGGGCCTGGGGGCTGCCTAGGGTACTGAGACTCATGGTGGGAAGGATGTCTGGAGGTCAGAAAAATCATCTCCGGCTTTGCTGGTGTGCAGAATATAGTTCTTGAGGAGTGCGTCATGTTCTCAAACTTGATCCTGTTTGGGTGTTTCTCATAGTTACGTGTTTATCATTTGATATTTGTATGTGTGTGTGTGTCTGTGTGTGTCACAGAGCTGGAGAGGAAGAGACACAAGGATTTAACACAGAAAACCAGAGCTGTGCTTGGGAATATTTTCCTGGTGCCCTGATAAGCAACTTCCTCTTTCCTGGCAAGTTGTTTAGAGCTCTCCTAGTGAAAAGGGCGTTTCAAAGTCGTTAAAGACAAATCAGCATTTAATTAGATCTCCATTCCTGATATAACCAGAGGAACAAAAAAGCAGCCGTGTAAATTCTATTGTGCCAGAAACGGACATGCACAGCCTGGCCTGTTCCCTGGAGATCCATAGAACCTGTTCCCCACGGTGGGTGGACCAGGGGCTCCCTCTCTGTTTACGTATCTGGTGAGCATCACCACTCAGCCCTGGGATGTATTAGAAACTGCGTGGAAAGCTGTAAAGCCCTGTTCGAATATGGGACATAATTAGTACGGGAGCTTGTTCTCCCCACGAACACTGCTCAAGCATCCACTCCAAGCCTGCAGCTTTGCAGTCCATCATCTCATCAGGCAGAACCTACAGTCTCATCCCCATCTCACCAACTGGAAGACAGAAATGTAAATGACCCACCCAGAGTCACACCATCACTGAGAGAGAGGGTTCCTTGTGCCTTTTCCACCACTCTCCATCCATCCCTGAGGTCTTTCATTTCTTGAACAGAAGCCAGGATTCGCTACGCTGTCAGTGACATCATGCCTGACCCTCACGGCATCTGAAGGGGCAGTGACATTTTCCAACCAACTCATTTTCATTTTTTCTGATTAAAATTGCCCCCTGGTAAATATGTCAGGGAGGCTGTTAGGAGGAGGAAGGCAAAGGTGGGAGAAGCCAGCTCAGGGAGATCGGGCAGCAATGCCCAGATTAAAGGGACCGTCTGCCCATTTCCTTCTTCCAACAGGTGGACACCTACATGCTCCGGGTTCTGGCAGGCATGGTGAAGAAGCAGAAAACACGGCCTGCCACCCAGGAGCTCATATTCTAACAGCTTCCGTGTGTGCAGAATCCAGCCCATCAGACCATCAGGACTCCTTTACAAGGAGGTGAGTGGAGAAGGCTTTGCAAATGGAAAGCTGAGGATTATTGGGAAGAGGGTGGTGGCATCTTAGGGACAGTGGAGACGGTCTAGGGGAGCGTATCTGGGTGGGCTTGCAGGCTCATTCCCTAGACGGTGAACTGGCAGATGGACTCAGCTCCACGATAGACAAGCCTCATCTTCACACAGCCGACGAGCTGTTCTCAGAACCCCTTTCCCATAACAAGGTAGAGCAGTATGGAGGCAGGAGTCTTTCCCCAGCGCCCCGAGTCCTGGGAGCCTGACCCGGATGTGCCTTTTGAGGGATAACCCAGGCTGCCGGGCTGGGAGGGCCCTGTGCTTCTCTGTTTAGAAGTCCTACCCCAGGATGCCCTGTTTTATACCAGCCTGCCCGGTGCCAGCTGTGCATATGTGAGGTGCTTACTTTGCAGGACAATGGCTATAATAAAGGTCTGGGGCAAACAAGACAATGATGACTGCGTTTTTACAAAGCAGGTTGGGAAAACAGGATACCAAGGCCATGGGACTCTGACTCTGCACCAGGGTCGATGACGGCTCCGGAAAATGCTTTAGAGGCAGCTGCCTGGGACAGAGCACAGAGGGGGAGGACTTGATAACAGGCCCCCAAAGGCCGTGTGTCTCCCACGGGAGTTCTCCAAGGGCACCGCTGAGTTGCGGCAGCAAGGCCTCTGACCTGCAGAACACCTGCCTTGTCAAGGGCTTCCTGACCAGGAGATACGGGACCTGCCGTGCAGATGGGCTGTTCTCTCCTCCAGCTGTTGCAGACAGACCCCCATCTCGCCAGCCCCGCCCTTGGAGGCACACAATGCTGTCTGCTTCTTCCCGCTTAGCCCCTAGATGCTGCGTCCACCGTTTCCTGTGTCCTCCTCTGTCCCTCCTCCGACCTCATCAAGGGTCCTGTCTTAGGAAGATGGGGCTCAGCCTTCGTGAGCAGAGACACTGTGTCAGACCTCAAGCTGGATGCTCTGCCTGTCTTATTTAATCCTCGTGAGCGCTCTCATAATCTGCGATCCCTGCCTCCTCTCTGTCACCTCTGCAGTCAGACTTCAGGTAAATCCTCACCTCTACTCCTGCTCAGAGGTGTGAACTTAGAAAAGTTTCCTAACTCCTGAGCCCCCATCTCTGCATCCATAAAATAGAGCCATTAAAAACACCGACCTCTTTTTAAGTTTTCCATTTGTTTTGTTTTGTCTGTTTTAGGGCCACACCCACCGCATGCGGAAGTACCCAGGCTGGGGGTTGAATTGGAGCGGCAGGTGTCGACCGAAGCCACAGCCACAGCCACGCCAGATCCGAGCCACGTCTGCGACCTACAGCACAGCTCACGGCAACGCTGGATCCTTAACCCGCTGAGCGAGGTCAGGGATCAAACCTGCCTCCTCACGGATACTAGTCAGGTTCTTAACCCACTGAGCCACAACAGGAACTCCCCCTTTTTGTGTTCCTGAGAAGAGTTAATGAGATGATGCCGAATAAAGAATGTGGCACTATCCCTGGCACAAGATCAACACATTTGCACATTATTATGTGAGCTATTCATACGAGCTCAAGGAGTTATGAGTGCCTTGCCCCAGGTCACACAGCGATAGCCTCAGAGCTGGATTCGAACTCAGCTGGGGCTGTGGGTCTAAGATGTGGTCCCCCCAGCCCGGCAGGATCAGCATCACTGGAAATGCAAATTCTCCAGCCCCACCCCCACACCTACTAGGTCAGAAGCTCAGGGTGGGGGGCATTCTGATCAGCGCTCCAGGCTGAGAAGCCTGGGTGCAGGGAACTCCAGCCGAATTTTCCCTCAGCTTGCCTGTTGCCCCCGCCCACCCCTCATGCAGATAAAATTCAGTTTTCCGAAGCCTCATGCGAAGAAGTATCAGGCAAAGCAAATCTGTAAGAGCCAAGAGAATGAGACGCAGAGGGATAATGAGAAACTGGGAGGACGCTAGCACCAACGGGAGGATGGTTATTTTGAGTGACTTTTTAAAAAGCAACAACAACATAAGGTGAGTCATGTCTTCAGAAATCCATAAAATCGCTCTCCCTCCCCCATGCCTCCTTTCCCCGTGCTCGCCCTCTCAGTTTCTGGTCCTGGGAAGGGCCCCGGTGTATGAACTTCACCCACCATGAAGCGTTCCCCTCCAGTGCAATCTGGCCTCTTGAGAAGGGGGGTGACCTGGGGCTCAGCAGCTGCCACAGTGAGATCTAGAAAAGGGAAAAGAAAGACCGGCTTCTTTTCCGAGGGGGACTGGGAGAAAAAGCCCATGAGACCCCAAGGTGCTTGTCAATGGAGGGAGGTCGAAGGCCAGGGCAGGGCTCGGGCGGGCCAGCTGCGTGCTTAGGAAATCAAATTTAAGGAGACACTTGACCGACCTTGAGAGTAGGCACCGCAAAAGTCTGCACTCTGGGCGCTTCACTCAGCTCTCCCTGGTTCCTGCCCTGCCTGAAGGTGAACCTTAACATTTAAATGTTGGTTTCCCCCAGAGAAGACACCTGAGTCAGGCGACATAATTTTACTCTTTGATTGGCAAGAGCCACCTGCACAGCAGTCAGGGAGGTCCCAGGGACCTCAGCCAACACCTGCCTGTGATGGTCCCGCATGGGGAACGAGCCTGCCTCCCTGCACCGAGGCGGGATCCGTGCTGAGGGTACGGCATCCTGGGGACCCCTGCCTGGGTCCTCCCAGCTGCTGGGAGGCGGTGCCCGCCCGTGCCAGCTGCCAGGCCGGCCTCCCTGCGCTCAGGAGCCGCACACGATGCGAAGAGAGGCAGCAGGTGGGAGCCCCACCGGGGGAGGCCATGAAACTCACAGCCGTAAACGAGTTTATTATTGTTGTTAACTCGGGAAATAAATGTCTCACGCACTAATAAAACATTGTGTTTTCTGTCTTTATGTCTCAGAGCCCAGGTTTTTCCCATTGCTGTGGGCTGTTTGGAGCCGGTGTGGCCCTCAGTGACACAAGCAGGGACTGGCAGCTGGGGTCCAGAGTAGCCCCTTCCTCCGTCATTCAAGCCCCTCCTGGTTCTTTCAGGAGGTGTCAGGAGAGGGAGGCACAGCAGAGGGACTTGGCCAAGAAGGAAGTTTTCTGTGGAGGAAACACGCACAGACCTTGAGATGCACAAAGAAATCTTATTTCCTTTCTATCCTAGTACTATATATACTGTGTGTGTGTGCATGTGTGCATGTGTGTGTGTTGAAGGTCCTTTCTACTATGAGCACCTGATAGAGAATCATAGCGACAGGCAAGTTTCAGCTCTCTCTGGGCCTCAGTAAAGATTACGAGTAGGCTCTTGCAGTGCTGACATCCTATTAGTCACTGAGCGGGTTCTACGGTGTGCCCTGAGGACAGGGTTTCCTTGGCCAGGTGTGCCCTAGACAAATGTGAGGACAGATCCTTCGGGAATCTTGGGCTCTTTTCTGGCCATGATTCATATTTCAGTCAGGCCAAATGTGCTAGTTGCTGTGTCAAATACACTTGAAATCATCAGGGACTTAAATTTATTTCTTGCTCCAAGAGGGTGTTTCTGGTTGATGGGTAGCTCTCCTCCATAGGGGATCCTGGGACCCGGGCTCCACCCATCCTCCAGGGCCTCTGAGTTCCCTGAGAGAAGGCAGACTCATACCCCATTGGTGAGAACTAGTCACATGGCCCCAGTGTTGCAAGGGCACCTGGGAGATGTAGTTCCTGACTGAGCTCAGTATGAGCTGGGGGATATGGATGTCTGGCGGGCAGAAGGTCATCTCTGCCACAGGCCATGGAGCTTAGCCTATTGGAGGGATGAGCAGAGAAGCCAAGGTCTCCGGCCCCCATCTTACAGGACTGAAGCTGGCTGCTCCAAGTCCTGGCATCTGTCCCACCAGAAGGCTTCTTGTCACCAGGGAGCACCAAGGGAAGGAGAATGATGGGTGACTCTACACAGATGCTCTGGGCCGTCTCTGCTGCTCCAAGGAAAGTGTAGTTTCTCAGAGTACCTACTTCCCAGGTTCAGTGAGGAGTCAATGAGATGATACAGGTGCACACCCCCAGCCCATGGTACCTACACTATGAATGTTAATTATATTAATTATTGTCTCAGAGCCAGTGAAGCAGGAAAGAGCCAGTTAATGTGGGTGTGCAAGGGAGACAGTCTGCTCTGCCCTCTGTCCTAACAAACGTCCCCAGATCTGAGCCCATGCTCCTTATATCTGACCCCGGCCGTGGCCTTCTGAGTTAGAACCGCGTGTGTGTTCCTGGTTTAAAATCACTCAAGCAAAAACGAACTGACACCAAACATCTTCTCTCAGACAATGACTGTGTACATACAATCACACAGAGAGAAAGAAACAGAAACATTTTTTTTCCAGAAAAAAAAATGCAGTTGTAGCTATAGAAGCTCTGTGCTATATTTAGTGTAGGTTTGGCACAATCTTATACTGCCTTACATTATTTGAAAGTTTAAATAAGAATACCAGTTCCAAAATAATCACCCTTCTAGTAGTTGAAAGAGAGAGAGAAATAAGAGATCTGTTGTCCAGGTCTCCAGTTGCAGGTGACAGTGGGGGTGTGGGAAGGGACAGCCTGGTAATGGGCCATTTAAAGCAGAAGCCCTATTATGTGGTGTGATAAGAAATATGGGCACCACAGCTGGAGACAGGGGACACCGTTCTGGGTCCCCTATCAGGTCACAAAGATGGGAGGACAGGGGACACTGTTCTGGGACCCTACCAGGTCCCAAAGGTGACCCTTCCTCAGTGGTCCCTTTGCTGGGTGATGGGTATAGGGGGTGCACTGGTGGGAGTGTGAAATGACTTTGGCTTCCCCTGAAACAGTCTGGCTTTCCTATCCCCACCGAGCCCCCTGAAATCTGTGTGACCTTGACAGCTCTAAGACTCAGAGGTGAGGAGTTCCCATTGTGGCGCCGTGGAAATGAATCCAACTAGGAACCATGAGGTTGCAGGTTCAATCCCTGGCTGCGCTCAGTAGTTAAAGACCTGGCGTTGCTGTGAGTTGTGGTGTAGGTCGCAGATGCGGCTCAGAACTGGTATTGATGTGGCTGGGGTGTAGGCTGGCAGCTGCAGGTCCAATTAGACCCCTGGTCTGGGAACCTCCATATGCTGCAGGTGCGACCCTAAAAAGCAAAAAAAAAAAAAAAAAAAAAAAAGGGAACCAGAGGTGAGCTGTATGTATAGAGGGCACACCCAAGGGTCTCCCATGTGGACAGCCCACAGCAAGCTCTGTGAAGCCAGCACTTAATGCAAAGGGAACAGCACGCTCTGTTAGGTTCTCAGGGGCCGCCCACGTGTTCTACAGACTCTGCTGGGCACATGGTAAGTACTTAACTGCGTCATCGAATGCAACTGGGGATGCTGCTGCCCCCTCTCCTTTGCCTCTTCTCTCCATCCTCCCTCTACCCAGGCAGCTGAGGTACTCGACATGCAAAGAACATGCTCTGCTTTGCCGAAATCTCCTGCACTAATCCGAGGCCACCACCCCCGCAGACGCCTAATGGTGAGTCCTCTCCTTGGCCTGACTGGGTGGAAAGAACACAGATTTGGGATATGCCATGATCTGGGTTCCAATCCCACTCTGCCACTTACTCAGTGTAACTTTGGGCATATCATGCAACCTGCCCGAGCCTCCCATCCCATGTGCAAAACGGAGGAGACAGCTACCAGGAGAAATGATGCAAGGCTTAAACCAGAGGATGCAGTAGATATTAGAGAGGTCAGCTTCCTTTTCTCACATGCTGTCAAGGACCTGGGGAGCCATCCAGCCCCACTTCCGTGCTCTACCCAAGAATTCCCACCATTAGAACTTCATCTCTTAAGCCTCTGACCGTTGTAAAATTATAATGCCCGCTGTGCCTGGCAGAAAGGTTGCAGAACAAGGGGGATTGGAAGATGCAATAAGCGAACATGTAGATATAGATTCTTAGGTTGGATGGCAAGGAGAGTCTAATCCTGGCTCTAATCCAACCAATTTGTAGAGGCTACTGGGAGTGGTTGTCCAGGCTGTTGTGTTGAGGAGGATTCTGAGATCACTTTTGGCTTGGAGAGAGGGCTGACAGCAGCCCGGGTGCTTCTGTTAGTGGGTGCTTAGCACTTGCTGGCGTGTTCTTCCTTCCACCACCACCCAGATCATTCCTCCAGGAGACCCTCCTGACTGCTCTTCCTAAGCATTTCCTCCCCTTTGCTTTCCTTTCCCAGGACCTATCCAGCCTGACCGGCTCCCAGGCACTGATATTCTATAGTGTAAGCCCACATCCCTCCCACCAGAGCCGCCCTGGCTGCAGAGAGGGATGGTTTTGTGCATGCAGCCCCATGCCTCCGCATCCTCCTCGCCAGCCTCATTACGATATTGTCGATATTCCCCTCGAAAGGGCATCTCTCTCAACGCCTTCGCTTTTTTTTTATTAATGTGTGTGAAGGCAAGTCAAGCCTGATTATCATGAAGACAATTGCTAAATCCCTCCTGGAGAAGGCTCATCCAGACTGTGTAGGCGGTTTAATTTCAGAGACCCATTAATTGGCAAAATTGCTTAAGCAGCTGCTCTTGGTGTCATTTCGGGACCATGTTGTGAGAAGCAGAGAGGAGCGGAGTGGGAGGGAAGGAAGCAAGGAAGAGGGCTTCCCAGCGGCCAGCCGGCCCAGTCTTGTGACACAGGCCACCAGCCCTGCAGCCCCCTGAGGTCCACTGTCTACAAACAGATAGAGCCCAATGCTGCAGGAGGACCATGCCGTGGCCTTAGACTTGCTGTTCCCACTGCCCTGCTCCTAGCCAGTCACCGGGCCTTCACACCCACACGCACACACCACCATCCTCCCCCCTACCTCCTTCCTCTCCAACCTCTTTCAACCAGTAGCAAATTAGCATTTATTTTCAACATTCTGTTCAGTGTCGACTCCTCCAGGAAGCCTTCCCAGGTTTGCTCCCGTAAGGTCAATCTCCTCTTCCTCCCTGCCCTCTTTGTTCCCTCAACACTCTATTGTTTCCAAGATAAGGTATTGTGGACAGGGTTTGCAGTGTCTTTATCTCTCTACCCCCAGCACATAGAGTCTACTACAAATAAAGGGCTGGATAGAAGTTTGTTACAAGGGTTGTGCAAGGCCTAGGTGGATGGAGCATAAAGTTGTCTGTTCATTCAGCAAATGGGTGCCAGGCATGGTGCTGAGTAAAGAGTGTGGGAAAAATCTGACACGCTCTCTCGAGATGCAGAGCTGGGGAAGTTCTGAGGCCGGTGTCACATTTCCAGCTCAGGAGACTTGAGAAAGTTTGCAGGGGAGAGGCCCAGAGTTGGGACTTGAGAAAGGAATAGAGCAAAGCTTTCTGATGTTAGAGCCTTTCAGAAAGCAAAAAATACTAAAAAAAAAATACCTAGATGCTCTGGCTGATACCCAGAAGACAGACAAACCCTGGAATGAAAATGCTTTTTAAAAAAGTATTGAAGCATAGTACATATTCAGTAAAAAGCATATATGTTAAGCAGATGCCTCACTGAATCCTTAAATTAATGCCTACCTTATAAATGCCACTCAGATCAAAACCTAGAATATTTCCAGCTCCTTAGAAACCTTCCTAATGCCTCTTCCCAGTCACTGATGTCCCAGGAGTAAGCTTTTTTTTTTTTTCCTTAAACATAATCCCTATAGAATAGTTTTGTCCGGAATCATAAAGAAATCTTACAGTTCTGGCTTCATTCACAAAGCCTTATTATGTCTGCAAGACTTCTTCATGTTGTCTACAGCTATTGGAACAAATAGGCTTTTAATGAGTAGGCTCCTGTGAACCCAATTCTGGCAAAGACTTCTTGTTACCTATGTTACATCCAGTTTACTCTTGTTTCTTACTAGCAGAGCTCCAAATTACATAGGGTGGTAACATACACAACTACGAGACTACCTTTCCCAGGCTTCCTTGCAGCCAAGGGTAGCCAATGAGATGTCAGTGGAAGTCACTCCACAGGGCTTCTAAGGAGATCTCCTGGGGTACTAAGCCCTGAGGCCTGCTCTGCCTCCCTCCTTCCTGCACCTGGTATATGGATGTGACTGGCGCTCCAGCAGCCATCTTGGGCCATGAAGAGACTTGAGAATAGTGCCACCTGATGAGGAATGTGGGCCAGAAAGCTAACAGAGCCTAGGTCCCTAGTGACATGCTGGAGCCTCATGTGAGCCCTAGGCTGCCTTCCTCCCTGATACTGATACTTGGGTCTTCAGTTACAGGCAGGAGAACCCAGTTCTAACAATTAGACCATATTGGTGCCTGAATGGCATGTATGGATTAAAAGCAGATTCTTGGCCGTGGCCCCCATAGCCGTGTGCAATCTGGCTTCCTTTCCAAGTTCTTCCACTGCCTCCCTGGCTCTCCATTCACAGGGATCTTCTTTCTTCTCAAATATTCAGAGCTTTTTTTTTTTTTTTTTTTGCCTCAGGGCCTTTGCACATGATAGCCCTCTGGCAAGAGCACTCTTTACCCCACCTGCCTGGTTTCTCCTCCTCTTTCAATCTCACAATAAGCACAGTCTCTTCAAAGAGGCCTTCCCTGAGTACCTGATCTAAAATAGATGCCCCTGATATTTTTCATTTGGGCACTTATCACATTTCATAATTATATAGTCATTTATTTGTTCAAAGCCTCTTTACTCCCACTAAACCCTTAGCTCTGTGATGGCAAGGACCATGATTTTGTTTTGTTCATTTTTACTTCCCCAGGGCCTACCACAATATCTGGCATACGATAAGTCCTCCAGAAATATTTTGGAGTTAATTAATTAATTTGAAGGAAATACAAAGGAGATTACAGTTCCTAGCTCTACAACAAAGTAGACTACAGACCTCAGCTCTACTATAAAATGAAAGAAATACTATATAGACGATACCAAGATAAAGAAAACAGAGGACCAAGAGACCAAAGCCAGACTGATTGGGGGGATGTCAGGGGCTCATATAAACAGGCAGTATTCCGAGAATCCAGAAAAGAGGAGATGAGTGGGATGAGGGAAGGCTTTGTAAGATGAGGACAATTATAAGAAATGGAAAGAAGGTGAAAAACAATCAGTATATGGAGGAAAGTCTATTAATTAGGGTTGGGTCCATTTTTACACAAATATAAAAATAACAATGGCTTAAAGAAGACGTAAGTTCATTTTGCTCTCCCATAAAAGACATTAAATCACCAGGGACCTTGGTGCTTTTGCCTTGCTTCTCTGCCATCTTTAGTGCATCACCTGATGGTCTACAATGGCTGCTCATGCTCCAGCTACTGCATACAGAATCCACGCAGCAGGAAGAAAGAAGAAAAAGAGAAAGGGACAAAGGATGTATGCCAAGTTCTCTTACCATCTCATTGGCCAGAAGCTAGTTATAGAGTCTGTCCTGGCTTTGGGGAAGTCTGGGAAATACAGTCATGATTCTGAGCCCAGATGAATGTCAAGTTTCCATTATTAAAGAAAAAGAGCCGAGTGGATACTGGGGTAAGCTATCACAGTGTCTACCGTAGGATAGGCAGATTGCAAAGGAGGCAGCGATACCCTGAGGCTCCTCCCATTGGGAGGTGGAGTCTGTTTCCCCACCCCTTGCACCTGGACCAATAGGAAGCAGTAGAAGTGACAGTGAGCCACTACTAAGCCTAGGCCCTTGCAGCTTCAGCTCTTCCTGCTCTTCCAAAATTGCTGCCACTAGACAGGCCTGGCCAGCTGGTTGCAGGATGAGAAATCACAAGAAGAAAAACCCAGGCACTCCAGCCGATAGCTAGATAACCAGCAGACACACAGGCAAGGTTATCAAGGACTAGACAACCCCCAGCCCATCTGCCAACAGAGCACAGACATGTGAGCGAGCACAGGCCGGCAGAACTAACCAACACACGTGTGAGCTGAATCAGTCGTTTTGAGTCACTAGTTTTGTTGTGGTTTCTTGCACAATCTTCTTCAGCAATAGAAACTTGATACAGGTGGAAAGGCTGCAGGTGAGGACACACTGGAAGTGTGGGGGGGAGCTGAGTGGAGAGGAGAATTTTGGGGAGGCTGAAGTCAGGCCTGTTTCTCCCAAATAATCCCAGTGATGCTTATTTAGTCTAAACTAAATCTTCCTGGGGGACCAAAGATCTTCCCAGGTGCTTCAGCTGGAAGAGCACTGGAAGACGGAGTCAGGAGTCCAAGGCTCCAAAACTCCACTGCCCAGAAGCAAGTCCAGAAGCAAGTCCCACCGCCTCTCCTGTCCCCAGACTCCCCCTGTGCCAGCGAGGGTGTGGACTTAAGCCTCAAGGCCCCTTCAGCGGTTTCGATAAGGCCAAAGTTAGCTAATGAGGAAGCTAAGAAGAATAGACTGGGACTTAGAGAAATGGGGGATTGTTGGAAAAGCTGCAGTGATCAGAGTAGAAGGAAAGGGGAGCTCAGTGCCACCTCCAAGTGGCCTTGGCCTTCCTCTGGGGGTCTTTCATGTTCTTTAATGGTGATACTTGCAACCACTCCTTGGCCTTCCCAGGCAGAAGCAGAGGCGCAAAACAAAAAGTGACTTTGATCTGCCCAAGCTCACTGAGGAGGAGGTGACAGCTGGAATTCCAGCCCAGCTCTCTGGATTTTGGCCCACTGCCCTCTCTACCACGCTGACCTGCCACCTTGTTAGCTAGAGTGACAATGAGTGTGGGATCCTGTGTCCCAGGGTGTCACAAACCAGGCCATTCTCTCCACCCAGTTGGGATTGGTCCCTGGGTGTCTATGCCTCCTCCACGTCAGAGGAGCAAAGAGCTAATGGACACCCCAGGTTTCACTGACCACGACTGCTCTGGCATGCTCGCATGGTCACACAGCTCCCCTCCCAAAGGTGGGCCGTGGTCAGTCGCCATCTCCTCCAGCCCCACTCTGGGCAACAAAATACTAGCCCAAGAGTGCGGTGGCACCGCCTTCCCATAGCCAGATGGGGAGTGGGCACGTCTGCTACTCCTGTGCCCAGAAACCTGCTGGTGACCTCAGCCCCCAGGGATCGCATGGGCTTTAGCTGGCCCTCCCCTCCCCGCCAACTTTCAAGCCTCATCTGGCTTCTGCCCAAATCCCTGGTTCCTGCTGGGACTGGTCACCTCTTCAAAACCTTGGCTCAGCTGAACCCAGTGACCAGCAGTGCCCCAAGAATAAGGAAGCAGATGTTCAGGGCTCAAATCTTGGTCCTGCCACTTCCTGGCTGTGTGATCCTGACCATTTCAGTCAACCTCTCTGAGCCTCACACCTAAAATGGACTCGATAAAACCCCCACCAAAGCGGTCGGAAGGATCCAGAGTAAACTTTTTCTTTTTCTTTTTCTTTCTTTCTCTTTTTTTTCAGGGCCAATCGCACAGCATATGGAAGTTCCCAGGCTAGGGGTCGAATAGGAGCTACAGCTGCCGGCCTAGGTCACAGCCACAGCAATGCAGGATCTGAGCTGCATCTGCGGCCTACACCACAGCTCACGGCAACACCAGATCCTTAACCCACTGAGCAAGGCCAGGAATCAAACCTGCATCCTCATGGATCCTAGTCGGATCCGTTTCCCCTGTGCCACAACAGGAGCTCCCAGAGAAAACTTTTAAATCAGATAATGTACCTGATCGTCTCTGGTCGTTCCAGAACATAGGGAGTGCATGCGCCCAGTACCGCATGTCAGCTCTCAGCCCCATGCGCTCTCATGGTGACTCTCGCCCCATCCCTGAAAACTACATTTCCTAGGCTCTCTTGCCTGCTGGCTTCCCATTAGGTCCAGCCAATAAGAAACACCAGTCGGAGACTGGAAGGCTGGAAAGAGGGACAGAGCGTTTGTCTGCTCCTGGCAGTGCCTCCAGCAGAGGCAGGGTCTGTGTCCTGAGCACAGCTGTGGCCCTGGGGCCTAAGGCAGCATCACAGGCAGTTCCAGCAGCATCTGCAAAAGAGCAGACCCCCAGGTTCCCGTCCAGTGGCAGCACCTAAACACGGCAGCTGGGCTGCACAAGGACTATGGACCACAAGTCCCAGGACAGGACCAGCTCCCTGGGGTAAGTGTAAGAAGCTTCATTACCTTTTGTCCTCTCACCTTTTAGCCTCCTTGTAACCAATCCCTCGGGTTACATCCACTTGAAATATTTAGAGCGGCTCCAGTCTCGTGCCTGGGTACTGAAGGATGCTGTGGACAGCAGGTAGCCCCCATCTGGAGGGCTTCTGACTTCCTCTGTGCATCTTTCCCTAACCCAGGCCCTTTGGGCTGCTAAGACCACCTAGGCACTCCCCTTACAACACACACACACACACACACACACACACACAGCCTGACCCTCAGATCAGACCCAGACTTGAAACCTTGGTTCTCCACTCTGTGATGGGACCCAGGCCTTCTGTTCTACTTACTTCCCCCCCAGGCCCTGCCTTGGCCCCAGCAGTCCTCGGCTCATTCGCTCCCCACCCCTGTCAGAGGCTCCCAGCCACCCCAGTAGGAAAGAATCCTAAAATGTATACGGCTTCCCACCTGGCCCTTGGACAAAGCAGAGAAGGGGATGGTTTCTGCCGCCAGCACAGCTCAGAGATGACCCTGAGCCTGGAGCAGCCCTGTCAGCGTCTTCCAGTCTAGCCTCTGCTCTTCTGAATAGCAAGATATTATTATGCCCATTGTCCAGATGAAAACAATGTATCTCAAAGAGACGCAGTGACTCACAGTTTTCTGGGAAAGGCTGCCATCCGACATCCACACTCACCCCTTCCTATTGTGATTCCATCTCCCCTTCATTATCTTAGGTGCTCATGGGGTCAACACCCTACCCCACCCCCATTACACAAGAGCCCTCAACTCAGGCTGAGTCCCAAGTCCTGGACTTTCCAGTCCTGTGACCTCTGGGACAATGTATTGGGCTCTGTCTCTGTGGATAGCTATTTTCTTCCAGGAAGAGAATAAAAAATGAACCTATACTAAGGTGTCAGTGGGCCGAGGTGTCCTCTATTCCTTAGAGACACATTCGTTCTGCTCTGAGGCTTTCAGACCACAGAGATGACCACTTCCAGCTGTGCCAGGTGTGCGCTCAGCACCCTAGCAGGTGGCATCCGTGTGAACAGCCGCCTCCACCTGGAGTCGTGGGGCGCACATGTAGACAGTGGTTGTGCCTTTGCAGAGACAACGTTTAATCCAAGGAACACACTGGTAGAAAGACCAGGACTCAGGAGACCTGGATCTGAGCTGGAATCGCCCACGAGCCTCTGACCCTCTCTCTGCGGAATTCTGCTTCCTCTCCAGAAAAATCAGGGACATATGTTTGTGCAAAGCCAAACACCTACACATGCGCTATCTCATTCAGTCGCGCGGCAGTCACAGGGCCGCCCGGGGCCATCGGCTCCCTCCACCTGGGGGGACCCTTCAGCTGAAGCTCCAAGCTGGCTCCTCAAGGTGCCAGGTGGAATCCCAACATTTCCCCCGCCTGCCTGGGCCTGGCAAGCGGAGCCCGAGAACAGATGCCCGGCACCTTGTTCTTGGCGAGAATGACGGATTTGTGGGTCCCCTTCCAGGAGCCGCGCTCACTCCCCCGGTACACGCTGTGTCAGCCCATCCTGAGCTAGTGAAAATAAACAGTGTCATTATCCCTCCACTGACTGCCACACGGTCTATTTATGCCACTTAAGACACGGGATAAATGGCTTCTCAGTTTCATAATGAAAGGAATATTTCATTTTGCAGAGCTGAGGAACTGTTCATCGAGCATAAAAACAACATTTATACTGTGTTTTGATAATAAACTGATATGGAAGTTGGTTCATTGAGATGGCGGCTCGCATCTGACTTGGTTGTCTCCACTAGGGTTGGCGTGGGTAGGGGTACAATGGGGGCACACGGAGCCTGTGGTCTGGGGAGGCTCGGGACCCTGAAATGTCCTTTCCATTGACAGCATCAACTCAGCCCTCCCTCAGGTGGTTGCCATTCTTATCCCCAATTCACAGGTGGGGAAAGTGAGGCACAGAGAAGTTCTGCAGCTTTCCCAGGTCACAGAGCCAGTGTTAAATGGTGTCAAGTGGAATTAAACGCAAGCAGAGCAGCTCCAGAGCCCACCACTTTAACTACCACGATGAGATCCGTTTGCAGCCTAAGAAAGTTCTAGAAGGTAGGAATACATGGAGAGGAGGTGAGCCAAGGCATGTGGCAACCTTAGAAGCTGGAAGGGGCAAGGGAGCCTTGGAAGGAACCGGATAGGCTGACATTTTTATTTTAGCTCCCTGAGACTCCTTTTGGAGTTCTGACCTCCTGAACTGTAAGAGAATGCATGTGTGTTGCTTTAAGCCACAAAATTAATGGCGTTTTGTCACAGGAAACTGGTTTAGTCCTATTAGCGCCTATCATCCAGTTTGGTGCTGATTTCAAAACTGTTGTCCTGTGGACTCCACAAATATACCAGAATTTATCAGTGTCCTAACTGAAGATCAGAAAACTCCATCGCTCTTTGTGTGGTTTCACCACCAAGGAACATTCTGAAATTCAGAGAAGGGAAATGATTTGCTTAAAATCATAAGCTAACAAGGGTGAAAGTGGCACTTGAACCCAGGACTTTGGTTTCCAGATGAATCCTAAACCTTTATCCCCTTCTGTAGACTCTCCCTCCTTCCGGGGAGGGGGCAACCGAAACTTGTAAGGAGCGACAAAGAAAAGGATAACTGTGGGGTCTCAGAGCTATTTCCTACATGGGTGGGTATGCGTGTGTATGTTTCTCTTTGGATTTTGTTGTTGGTTGGTTATTTTATCTTGGAGGATGTAGGCCCAGAGTGGATGGTAGGCCTGTGGTACAATGAAGAAGAGAACATTATTCTGAGTCTGTATCATTCCACTTGCTGGTTGCGGATTTTTTGGTGAGGAAGAGATAACCAACCCAAACTCTTTCATGTTCCTCCTGGGCACGGCCCTTGCATCTAGGCAGGGCCATGTGACCAGCTCTGATCAATGGAATGTAGTAGAAGTGAGAGTTGCCACTTGCAGACCTGGCTCCTAGAGCCTCCACAAGCTCCCCTTTTTATGCCTACCTTGCTCATTGGGCTGTTGGATGCAGAAGATCAGGAGGCAGATTTGGAGGGCACTGAGGCCCCAGAAGGCTATAAGACTCTCAGGGTTAGCAGCGCCTAAAGCTAAGTAAAAAGGAGCTAGTTGCCTGAGTCACCTCTTGGAAGAGAGCTGCCCAGCAGAGCCATCTGATGCCAGTACACACTGGACCTTGCATCAGTGATAAGACCAATGAACTATCATTGGCTTAAGTCATCAAGAATTGGATGCTTGTTATTGCAGCATAACCCAGTCTATCCTGACTAGCACAGCTGCAAAGATGGTATCCAATGCCTCTTAGGTGCTCAATAAATAGAATTACAAGGGCCCTTAGGAAGGAGTCATTTCTCAGGGTAAATATCAGATGGAGTCAGTGAAATAAGTATACATATAGCTTCTAGCTATATCCTAGTTCCACCTATAAATTCACTTAGAGACTGAGAGTTAATAGTCAGGAGTAGTTGCAACAAATAGAGGAAAGTAGCTTAGCAAATTTTCTACCAAATGGTAACTTCTTATCAAACTTACCGTGGCCTTCTACTCTTTGCCTTCAGACATTGTTCTATTTGGGAGAATCTAAGGCCAGGACTGAGGTTCCTCGGTCATGGCCTGAGTCTCTCTTGGTGGAATTTTCCTGCCCACTACTCTTGAGGGTCTTGCAGTGAAGAGCAGTGATTCCTGGAGACTGGGTCAGGCCCTAGGAGAATGGATGCAGCCCAGGAGGGAAACAGGGAAGGAGAGCAGAGGGTCTCTATCTCTAGAGCAAGACAAAGGGCAGGGTCTAAGGAGGCAAGGCTGAGGAATCAGGCCAAGGCTCCCCCCCCCATCCTGTCCTCCATCCATTCTCTTCTTTAAGGAGATGGCCCTGAGGCTTTGGGGAGTAGATCCAAGCTTAACTGGCTCAAGAGGACAAGTGACCAATAGACATAAGAAAATATGTGCACCCTCCCAAGAAACCCAAGAAATGAGAAGTAGAACAACAATATATTGGGGGAAGGTTTAAATGCCTATCTTTTGTCAATTGCAAAACATTTCATTTCACATTTTGATATTATGGAAATCAGAGTGCGTCTTAGAGCCTATATCATATCACAGTATAATTAGGAGCATATATGAACAGTACTTTTCCTTTTTTTATGGTACATAATGGTGTGTCTTAGATTAGACAAAATGTCTTAGAGATGTAGTCAGACCACTCATTAAAAGCACACTCCTTTGTTCCACTAGAAATTTTAGTGCAGCATTTAAGTCTCTAGGTACGTGTTAAGATAGCAGGAGATAAATCCCCGAGTCACCAGTTGAAGAAGTGCCCAGCATAGCAAATATCAGATTTAAAAAAAAAAAATACCTAGAGGATGGTGTATAACCAACCAAAATACCAAGATTACATGATTTCAGAATAGAATGACAAATGTAATACTGAAGTACTGAACATTAAAATTGCAGTCTTTATACTGGGGTCATCCTTGGGCAAAGAGGACACCTGTCTTAGCCAGGCTATGTGACATGGCTTTCACATAGCAGACGCTCAAAAAACAGTTGCTGAATTAATTAGAGTCTAGAACTAAGGACTATCTTTCTTTAATTCTCCTTCTCTTATATTTTGTTTCTCTCTCTTGCTTCCCCATTCCTTTCTATTTTCTGTCATACAAAGGTATGGGAGAAATTCTCAAAATTTTAAAATATTTACAGAAACTCCTCAGCTCTTCCTTCACAACTACCTCTTTCCTATGCCCCAGTCCTCCTCTAAAAAATACAAGTAATGTGAATAACTGTTATCAAAAAGTATGAACACCTGTTAACGTGTCAGGCCCGACACAACCCTTTCCATACACTGTCTCGCATTTTGTTAATATCTTCTTATGGCTTTGAACTTGCCCTTCTTTGAACTTTAGTTGTTTGCATGCTTGTAAATCTCTGAAGACAGAGCTTAAGTTTTTGACTCTTTGTGAACCGCCTTCTGCCTCACCTAGGGCTGGAACTAACATCGAGCAAGTACCCACATGAATGAACAGATGAAGGGATGGACAGATGGATGGACAAGTGGAGAAAATTATTTACATATTTTTTATTCTTCAGTAATTGAGAAACAGGCCAAAACAGAAATTCCCTACAACAACGGAGAGTTCGAGGTCACTGAGGCGAGGACAGATTTCACAAGGCACATCTGATTTATTCAATACTGCAAATCACTAAAAATGATAGAGTTCTCCTAAAGTCTGGCCAACCAGATGGGTGTCTGCGCCTGGTAAAATACGCATGATATATTCTTATTAATAAAGCCAGACTAGTGTCCTCAGATTATCCAAGGAATCCATTTGCCCACCCACAGCGATGGGGGAAGCGATTACTTATTAATAAAGCAATAGCTAAATCTAATTATATCCCCATCAGAGGCAGTTGGTAATAAAACCGGGCTGGTCTTCCAGAGCTCTGTGACCTGGCCGACCTCAAATCAAAGTTTAAACCATCCGTCAGCTTCCAATACATTCCCAGCACACCTACCAATTACGAGCACCCCGGTGCCGCTATCTGCCAGGGGTCAGAGGTCACCACATGCACTAGATAGCTGGGAGCTGGAATGGGGCTTCAGAAATCTCATTATCCTGTTAACCATACATTTATCTGACAAGATAAAAGAGACTAGGTGACCAAGCTATCATTAAAGATTAATAGAAAGTATAAAAATTCAGCTGCAACCAGCATTGCTGTTTAGAGCTTGTGATCGGCATGACAGGGTTATTAATCAGAGAGTCAAAAAGGTTTAAGTCTTTGCTCTTGATATTCTATTTTTATTTTTAGTTGTTTTTCTTTCTTTTTTTTTCCCCCTCTGTCTTAAGTCATTACCTCGTCTCCTACCACCCCAAACCGGAGGTCAGAGGAGCCTCCTGCTAATTGGCGCTTCTGCTTTCAAATCCTAACCCATCAGGCCAATTATAAAATTGCGGAGACTCAGAGGTGGCGCCGAGCGCAGCTGAGGGGCGCTGGTGAGCGGGGCCACGTTTCAAGCTGCTTATGGGGCTGCTGCCCTTCCTCACGTGCCAGGCCTGTTAATCAGCGGGCAAAATCGATAGGTTTTTAATTTAATTCAGCCCTATAAGGCACGCCCCAGCCCCAAGATGATTTCTCTTCAACTGTGATTCCATTTCAGTTTTACACAGAAGCTCCTCCGCCCACGCCTACCCAGGAAGGCAGGCTCTCTTGTAAGGCTTGCGGATTCCTTTTATTCTCTCTGGTTCAATCCCTATCGCCCACCAGCCCCGCTACGCTGCTTCTTCCCAGGCATAACCCTTCGCCTCTGTAGGTCATAAATCGCTGTCCTTTTCTTACGCAGCCCTGGACGGTGTGCCTCTGGATGACAGCTCAGCAGCCTCCCCTTCTGCCCAGGGCCAAGGCAGAGGAGCCAGGAAGATGAGACAGGGAGGGGAGGAAGCCGTGTCTGGAGCAAAAGCACACCTCCAACCTCCCCCCGCGGAAGGGACCGGAGCCTCAGTCCCCAAAAGCCGCAGGAAGCAAGTTGACTGCAGATGCCTCGGGATCAACCAAAGCCCATACCCAGCAGGCCTTCCAGGACTCCTGTCTGCAGCTGCAGCCCCCCAACTCCACCTCCCAAAGTCAGCCAGACTCTCTGAGCCTGCTTCCCTGAGCCTGCTTCCCAGGCTGGAAAGTGGGGATGACCCCCTCCCTCTCAGGGTTGTTTGAAGATCAAAGGGAATCCTTGAGTGCAGTCTCCTCTATTGTCATCACTTCCCGCTTTGCTCCAGCTTCCTCTGGGTTCCATTAAAGCTAATCTGATAAATCAATTAAGGATAAAATTCTATTGACCAGGCTCTGGTGAGTTGCCAGAGTTCAAGGACAGCATCTTACCCCTCGGGGAAACTTCGCTCTCCCCATCCACTCAACACTCCCCGCCCCAGCACACACACAAAGTGAGTTCTCAGTGACTGTCTGAGGCCACCCCACCCCACCCCTTGGCCCAACGCTTCCAGATCCCAGGCACACTGTTCACTGCCCCAGGAGCATAGCCCTAGCGCATGTCCCTGCTGAGTGCTCCAGACAAGTTAGGCGAAGAAAAGAATGAGTGCCTGGCCAGACAGAAAGTCCGAGCCACCTGCTAGATGAAAGTTCAGGTCAAAGATGAGCAGGTAAGGCTCAGGAGGCAGCCCAAGAAGCCAAGAAAGGTGAAAGAGAAAGAAAAAGAAGAGAAGGGACGGGGGGGAAGAGGAGTACAAAGTGAGTCAGAGAGAGTGGCTTAGGACCGAGGTCACGCATAGACTTGGCCTTTACAAAGATGTGAGTCCAGCTCCGTGACTTAGGGCTGGACCTGATGGTTTCTAGGATCGGGCAACTCTGGGAAGGAGGGAGGTGGTGCTGCCAAATGCGTGTCTCAGAGCCCTGCACAAAAGACTGTCTCGTTCTCCTGGGAAGCAAAGCAGGCGGAGTAAGGCAGGAAAGGTTCAGGAGGGAGGTCTCGCCGCAGGAGGGTGATTTGAGAAAAGGGACATTTCAAGGGATGAACTTGTAGTGATGTTACAGACAACAGGGCAGAGGAAGAAATAATGGATTTGTGGCATGAGGGAGAAAGCTCAAGCAACTTTCCAAGGAAGACTCCACAGAAGTCGCCCCCGGGATGGTTGAAGCTCGGACGTGATGGGTGATCTCAGGCACAGCCCAGCCCGCACGCAGTTCCCACCCAGCCCCACGCCCCAGGGCCAGACCCAGTTCCACTCGGTAAACAGAAAGGCAGTACTGGGTTTCTTTTTCTTTTTTTTTTTTTTTTGGTCTTTTTGCCTTTATCTAGAGCTGCACCTGCGGCATGTGGAAGTTCCCAGGCTAGAGGTCTAACAGGAGCTGTAGCTGCCGGCCTTCGCCACAGCCACAGCAACGCAGGATCCGAGCCGCGTCTGCACCCTACACCACAGCTCACGGCAACGCTGGATCCTTAACCCACTGAGCAAGGCCAGGGATCGAACCCGCAACCTCATGGTTCTTAGTCGGATTCGTTAACCACTGAGCCACGACGGGAACTCCAGTACTGGGTTTCTTTCCTTTCTCTCTCCTGATTCCCTCTGACTGCCAAAATCTGTCTCATCTGCAAATATGTGTTTTATATTCAAAGCATTACACGTCTAATTGTTTACTAGGTTATTTACTAGATGTGTATTCAATACATAATTACATTTTAAAGTATCTTCTCCCCAGAAAATAGTTTTTCTTCAAGCACCAATGTCCATTGTTTAAAGATCCTACACTTGGAAAATAGATTGAGAGAAAGACAAAGAACCCATGACTGTAATCAGATGAATGGGTTGGCCTTGCAGACAGACATGGGGACGGCTTCCTTAAAGCTACACCCTCAGAAAAATCTCCTGAAAGATTCTGGAGCTAAGAAAGGGCTGTGTGTGTGTGTGTGTGTGTGTGTGTGTGTACGTGCACGTGCGTGCACACACGTGCACATGTGTGTGTCTAGGTACATCTGTACATATGTATATGTGAGCACTTGTCTGTGTGTTAGAGGAACAAGAAAGAAGAAAACTAGTATTGATTAAGAGTCTGCTATGTTCCAAGTGCATTGGGCATTAACTATTTAATCTCCCTTTCATGTACCCATTTTACAGCTAAGGAAACTGATACTCAGAGAAGTAAAGAAACTTACTCAAAATTACTCTGCCTTTGTCAGAGCTGGTACTCCACAACTCATAGTCGGCCAAGTCTTTGCTGTAAGTACTGAAGAAATCAAGGTACAGTGTTTTTTCCCACCCAGTGGCATCTAAATATTTTCTCATATCTATTTCTACATTTCACAAGCAATTTCTGAGTGCCTTCTATCTAGGACATTGTGGTAGAAACTTTACATGTGGTTTTCTAATGCCATGCTCACATTTCTGTAACCAAGTTTACCAGTTCAATTTCAGAGATGAGAAAACTGAGGCATTGAGAGATTAGGTAATTTCTCTATAAGGAGCTAAAGTTCAAAAACAGGCCTGTTTGACTCCAGGGCTTGAGTCTTTGACACTGCATTGCACTGACCTGCTTCATGATGATTGAGTTTTGAGCCTTGAGAACTCAGAATCTAAGTAGATAGGAAAACCATAAACATAAGAAAACCAGAGTTGTCTCACAATGATTTGTATGTAAAGGACAGCAGCTACCCTATGTCATCATTGAAATCCATATTCTCTACATCTTCCCACTCTGCCGCCCTCAGTGGGATGGGTGAGCTGGCTTTCCTCATGGTCACAATATGGCTGCCACAGCTCCAAACATTATACACAGTCTTGACAACATGCAGTGGAAGAACTGGTTCCTCTACCGGTTAGTTCCTATGTTCTCTCTTTTTCCTTTTCTTTTTTTTCCACTTCTTTTATGTTATTTCTACTACCTCTGTCTAGCCTTTTATCTGTACATATGTATGGAGACATGTTGGAAAGACATTCACCTAATGTAAAAAAAAAAAGGCTTTTTGTACGCTGATACGTTGCTTGATTTGTTTTTGTAATGAACATACATAATATTTTTTTTAAATGGTACATTTGGAATTTCAAAAAACACAACAACAGATTTTATGAAGTCATTCACCTGCTTAAGATGCACAGAGTAGAGAAGTTCCACTGTGATATGGTCCCCACGGTCTTGCCATAGGACAGTGGTTCTCAAACATGCAAAGCATGCTGATACTTCTTTGGCCTAGGCTGCTCCTGCAGCTGGAGGACCTCCTTCCCTTGCTCTCTCTGTGAAAGCCCTTCCTTCCTCACAACCCAAACCAAACACCACTTGCTCCTGGAAACCTCCCCCAGGGAGCTACATCAGAAGGTGTTGCTCCTCGGTCCAGGGGCCAAAGAATTGTATTTATCCTTCTATTTTGGTACATGGTACAAACTGCCTTGCCCAGTGCTTCATTTGGGACAGTGGCATGCTGGAAGCAGCTTCCATTTGCTTTCAGGACCTCATTCTCTGCCTCTCTTCCAAAGATGTCACATTGGTACCTTGAAATCGTCCATGGTGGGAATATTCATACCACAGGGACTGGCTAATGCTGTATGACAAATGCAGGGGTTGCATTTTTCCCTGTGGAAAGCTGGTTGTTAAACACTCACCAGCACACCCCAGCTTGATAGGTAACCTTCTCTTCCACCCCCTAAATCAATGCACCAATGTCTTTCTCCCTCCTCCAAGTACCAAGTATGGTGCTTTGCTCAGGGCAGGAGCTCACTCCTAGATGATCAGCTTCTGGAAATGCAGTGTAAGCAGAAAGGCCATCCAGGAATCACTGTGGGCGCAGCCTGCCCTCAGCCTGCCCGGGCTGTGGGCTGTGCCATGCAAGTTCCTGCACTCTTCCTGGACAAACCCGGCCCCACCTGCTCAGAGAGAACAGGCAGGGCTTCACGGAACCGGTGATGTCAAATTTGCCCCAGGTTGCCCCACATCCCTAAATCTTACACAACACAGAGGCTTAAGTGACTAGGAGATGAGCCAGGCAGTTCAGGTCTTGGAAAATGCAAGGCAGATGAATAAACAGGCCTAAGTAGCATCGGTCATCAGCTTACTCGTGGGGTCAGAGGGGTCGCTCCAGTTCCCTAAAGCGCAGTCTGTGCTTTTCAAGGGAGATTGCAAGTGACAGAGAGGAAAGCAAGAGGCGGGCCTGGGTGATGCTCCCAGGGACCCCTGTACCCCCTTGTGTGCCACTGTGACCCAAGCATGCCCAGGGGCGGGTGCGGGTTCTCAGAGAACTGACAGGCTCAGCCGTGAGACCAAGCCACTCACACTGCAAGACTGTATGGGCACCTGAACTCACACCTGTGCCCTTGAAGCCCCAACTGGAGGAGAGCTGGGACGAGAGGCAGGGACTGGATCCCCATCCCCTCTGGTCCCCATCACAGTGACCCGTCTGCAGGTCATTCTGAATCACGTTCGTTAAATCTGAGTTCTAGTCCTTTGCACTGTGTGACCTCAGTTTCCCCACGAGGACAATGACGTGTCTGGGCTTGGTGGGCTCCATGATGTCCCTTCTGCCTTATCAGCTTTGTCATCTTCTACTTCTAGGTTTACAGAGACCCAGGCCCTGCCCCCCTGCCCCGTCTCAGCCCCTCTGCAAACCAGTCTCTGTCGCCTGGAGCCCACCAGGCTGGCTGGGAGCACCCTCAGTGCCTGCCTGTGGGAGCGGCAGAGTGACAACCACGAGATGAGAGGAAAGCTCAGCACGCATCCCACACCGCCATCCCTCGGCTTCCTTGAGCGATGTCAGAGGCACATCAGCACCTTGGCGGCTGCTATTCCAGGTGGACAAGGCAGGGAAAGGGCTCAGGGGCACCTGGACCCTGCAGAGCCAGGCTTCGGTGGATACGAGCCAAATCATGAAAGGGGCGCAAGCTGGTCTGCACCCCACCCACGGCCTCCAGGGTTTGAGGGACAAGGGGAGACAGAGAAACTTTTCTTCTGGTATTTTCTGCCATCCCCGCACTTCATACTTGGCCTCCTTTCCTCCTTATTATAACTCTGCAGAGCAAATTCTCTTGCCCTCATTTTTCAAACGAAGCTCAGGGAGGTGGCTGGTCTTGCCCAAAGTCACTCTGGCCTCCGAGGCTGAGACCTTTTTGGAGGCCAGTCAAATGGGATTGAATACTACACTTTGAACAAACCTAGGAAGTAAATAACCACTTGTGCACTTGCTCGCCACCCCAATTTTTATTTTATTTTATTTTATTTTAGTCCTTTTGCCTTTTATGTAGAGCCGCACCCGTGGTATAAGGAAGTTCCCAGGCTAGGGGTCTAACAGGAGCTGTCGCTGCCGGCCTTCGCCACAGCCACAGCAACGCGGGATCCGAGCCGCGTCTGCAACCTACACCACAGCTCACGGCAATGCTGGATCCTTAACCCACTGAGCAAGGCCAGGGATCGAACCCACAACCTCATGGTTCTTAGTCGGATTCGTTAGCCACTGAGCCACGAAGGGAACTCCCAGCCACCCCAATATTTACATGGGAACGGTGGAGTCCACTCCTCGGACCCCCAACATGGGGTGCACTGGGGCCTGGTGTTCCCCGGCTGGCCGGTGTCTAGAGCATTGTGCAGGGAGGGGTCCATTTGGGGCAGCGGAGCACTTTAGTCCAGGCAGCCTTGGGGGGGCGTGGGGGGGTTTCCACATGGGAGGACGAGGATGGGGTGCAGGGGAAAAGCCTACCTGGGACCCAGACTTAAGCCAGCCTTTCTGGGGGGCCACAGCCCCACTGGGGACCCAGCCTAAGGGATGGGCTGGGAGTCTCTGACTCCCCCACTTCCGCACGGTCTCCACATCCCCCCGCTCGTCTCTCTCCAGGTCCCCCTCTCACCTGCTTTCACTCTCCCACAGACAAAGGCCTCAGGCGCCTTTCCCCCCATTAAGATCCAAAGGTCCATAAGAAATGACTGTAAGGGCATGTTCAGCTGTAGCCACAGTGTCAGTAAAGACAGGCTTTGTGTCCTTGGAAACCAGAGCCTAGATGCTCCACCCACAGGCCCTGCACACGGCCCTTCCCTCAGAGGACTTTTCTAGAAGGGAAGGGAACAGGGACCACAAGTGAACCAACGCAGTTATAGTTTTTCTGTATCTCATCCGCAGAAACAGTAGCTCAAAGAAGTTGGTTGATTCACCCAAAAGTACCTGGGCGGTGGGGGTGGGGAGGAATTGTAGGAGTCGGAATCAGAGCCAGGTCAGCACCCAGCACGTGTTGGCACCAGATCCCGCACCCCTTCTGCTCCTGTCTGGACCAGGTCCCTGGTGCATTGCCATGGGTCATCTCCTGTCCCTGCCCCCAGTGACCCCCGTCCTTTCCCACAGTTAGCACCTGTCTGGGGCACAAGCCTGGGACCCCCCGCCTCAGCCCAGGAGCAGCTCTCAGTCACCTCCTCCCCGCCTTACCCGCCCCCTTTCTTGCCCAGAGCTCCTGACTGCCTCTCCCTCCATTTCCACTTCCGGAACATATTCACTGAGACTCTATGACAACCTGCTCGGCACCGGAGAGACAGACGCGAGTACACAGGACAAGGCGAGAGCTCCCACTCCCCATGCTCAGAGTTGACACTCCTCTTGGGGGAGCAAGGAGAAGAACCCCTGATAAGTGATCAGCGCTAAAAAGGCTACAGAAGCAAAGCAGCCTCACCTGGCCCACCCCTCCATGGTCCCGCACTGCGTCTGCCCTAACTGGTCCCCTCACTTGACTTGGGGAGCAGTCACGGGGCAGGAAGACCTACGGGAAAAGAGCAAGGCAGGCTCCTTCGAGTGTGACATCATTTTAGGCTTTCTCACTCACCGTGGAAGGTCGAGGTTACCTCCAGGTACAGATGACAAAACTGAGGCTCTGAGAGGCTGCCCCAAGACACGGGAGCCCCGGAGACCTGAGCTAGAACCCAGCTCTCCTGCCCTCCAGCCCAGAACGCTTCCCCAGTCACACTGCCTCCCAAGCCAGACGTGAGACAGCGGCTTTCCCCTCATTGCCCTCCCTATTAGATCCCCCTAAACCTGGCACCACCTCCCCTCCACCCCACCCCCCTCAGCCCCTGCTGAGGTGGGAGAATGGCTTGATGGGGCAGAGGTGGTGGCGGGCGACCCACTGGAGGCTGTAGCGGGTCCACAGGAGAGATGATGATGCTTTGGAGGTGGGCGATAGTAGCATGAGGATGAGAGAAGGGTGCGCTCCCCGGATATGAAATCACCATGGCCGGGCGATGCATTACAGGTGGGGATGAGGGAGAGGGAAGTTGAGGGTGGTTCTGGCTGCCACTCCATGGATGAACGTGGATGGAGAAGGTCTGATCTTGGAATCTGATGGACAGGACAGAGCAGATGTACCCAAGACTTCTCAGCTAGCCTTGACCCTGGACTCCTGGTCAGTTTCTCAACAGGCAGCTTATGCTGAGCAGAGCCAAATCCCGGGGTGGGGTAAGGGAGCTGCTTTCTCCTGGTCACCCTAGACCGTGAGAGCCTAGTGACAGAGCAGGCCATCACTGCGTGCCCCACACCCATCCCGGAGCGTCTCCCACTGTTCATGGGGCACAGGGCTTGGGTGGTCAACCTGGGGTCCCGAGAACATTTCTGAATTCTAATTCGTCTCTGGGATTACAGATCCTGGGCACTCGCTTTCCATCTCTGTTTAACACATTCTTACTCATGATGAAATGATAGCAGGTGTGCAGAAGCTCTTTGGATAGTAGCAAGCATCGGTGAAAAGAAAATATTCTTATTACAAAGCTTGGGGTGGGCTTGAGATATGAAGAGGAGAAGGAAGGGTGTCACAGGCAGGGATCCAGCCCACGCAGAGGCCTGGGGAGGGGACGGGCGGGTTGATCGCAGGAGGAGGTGATTGGACCAGCAGAGCCCTTTCAGGCGTGTCATCTTGCTGCTCCATCTTCACAGCATTCCTCTGAAGGCAAATATCATTTTCCCATTTTTCAGATAAGGAGACGGGTGAACACGTGGGGCAAGTTCTCCACGCTCACCAGTTCCTAAGTGGCCAAGCCAGCTCTTCTCACTCCCAAGCCGCCAAGCCTCTAATAGCTGAGAAATTGCTTCCCAGCGTAGAAGTTAAAAGTGGCTTTTAGAGGATGACAGCCGCCCCAGAGACCAGTGGAGGGGAAGAACTTTTAGTGGCCAGAACTTCTGAAGGTTTTCTAGTTGAATAACCCAGGGCGATTCTGAGAAAGAAATCAGCCTTTCTGGAGGTGGGCCCCAGAAAATGAAGGTGCTCTTTTCGTGTCAAAAGCCCAAGCCTCACAGAGGCCAGGGGCAGGCTGGAGGGGCACGGCTCTGCCCACAAGATTTTCTCTCCTGCAGCCACTCTGAGGGGCAGGAGGCGCAGAAGATACTGTCTGGTGATCAGCAACTTGGGCAAAACTTAATTGCTTCCCTGAACCTGAAAAAATATCAAACTGCATAAATAAATGTGCTTTAAATTATTAATAAAGGCATTTACATCTGAAGCATGAAAATTAATTTAATTTCTTATGCTAAACTGGCTGGCACGGCATGTGATTTGAAGATTCAGAGACACAAAGGGCAGGGAGGAAAATGATGGGAGCCATGTTATCTTGGGCATTTTGCATTTATGACCCTGGAAAGATACTAAGGAGGAATGCATGGAAGGAAGGGGTGAGAGGAAGCTCTCGGCAGACGCAGACGAAGGCCACTCATTGAAGAGAAGCGGGAACATAGAGGCCACCTTTCCTCAGGCTTCTGCGTGTGCAAATGCACTGGGAGACTCTGAGGGAGCCTGGGTCCTGGGGAAGGATGAATTTCTTGGCTTTCTAAAGGGCAGGCATCCTGAAAGAGCCGAGGCTGCGGCGGGCGCCTCAGATGAGCTTGGACAGCAGGCCGGGAAGCATCAGCTAATGTCTACACGGCTTGAGGGGGGAGGGACCCAGAGACCCCCACCACCTGCTCGCGGCCCATCCCGACACTGTCAGAGCTTCAGCCCTGTAGCTTCTGGAAGCAGGGTGGTGCCAAACAGCCCCGCATCTGAATCCCAGCTCCACCACTTCCTAGTTGAATACCCTTGACCCATTTTCTTCTCTCTGAGCCTCAGTGTCTTCATCTGCAAAATGGGTTCATAGTGACTATCTCACAGCCTCTTTGTAAGGATGCAGCATGGTGTGTGGGGATTGTTAAACCCCAGGTCCAGACATTATTAAGGCAAGTGATATTCCCACCCATGCTCTCCAGTATTCTTGGTACCCACTGACAACGCCCAGATACTTTTGTTTTGTAGGAGAAAGAGTAAAGCAGATGTTGGACTGGGGGCCTGGTCTGAGAGGAGAACAGAGAAAGACATGATATGGGGCTTCTTCTCATCCGGCTCCTGGGACTTGGTTGAACTCTCAGATCTAGAAGCTTGAGAGTGTGAAAGTTCTGTCAGAATGTGGGCAGAAGCAGAGCTGCGCTGGGGCCCGTGGGGGTGGAGAGGTGCACCCTCCCCTGCTCTGCCTGGAATGTTCTATGTGCCAGCATTCAGAGCCCTGGCTAAGGAGCACAGTCCCTTCACGCAGCAGCGGTCCTGCTGGGTAGGGGCAGCGGCCACAGACATGAGGATGCCAGCAGGAGAAGAAGGGTGGCACGGTTGCCACAAGTGACAAGGCCCGCAGATGCCCAGGGCGCACTCATATCTAGAGGTGGGGGCCAATGAAAGCACATGGGCCAAGATTTCCTAGCCACAGGCTGGGGGCTGGGAGCCGGGAGTACATCTCTGAAATGCCTACCACCAGGCCAGGTATACAGTAGGTGTCAACACAAGTCAAGTCCCTTCCCGCGCCCCTTCGTTCCTGCCTTGTGCGTTGACTAGGTGTTGATCTTTCCCTCTGTCTTGTCTCCAGGGGAGTCAAAGTTTAGGGTTCTGTACTTTAAACCCTCAAGAGAACAAGGACTAATCTAACACACCAACCAGCACTTACCAAAACACCAGCTAACGCCTTGCACGTGACCTTTAGTAGCTGAGTCCATGTTTTCACTTCT
This sequence comes from Catagonus wagneri, assembly GCA_004024745.2. Classification (NCBI taxonomy): domain Eukaryota; kingdom Metazoa; phylum Chordata; class Mammalia; order Artiodactyla; family Tayassuidae; genus Catagonus; species Catagonus wagneri. The sequence goes on along the minus strand of PVHT021183528.1, from coordinate 11,131,550 downwards.
AATCCACCTGAGCTTCGACGACCACCTTGTGAAATAATATCCCCACTTTTAGAGTGAGGGAAACTGAGGCCCAAGGCAAGTGATTTGTCTAAGATCACACGGCTTTTAAGCAACCGGCAGAGCGGGGATTTAGCACACGTGCCCCGACGGCGTGGAGGGTCAGGCTGAGGTGGGGCTCGATCCCAGCCCTTCCTCCACTGTTAACAGTGGCCATCGCTGGCATGGGGGGAGCCCTTCCTGTGTGCCGGGCACTGTGCCAAACGCTTGGCAAGCATCACCTGCACAGCTTCACAAAAGCCCCATCACGGAGGCACCCCTGTCATTCCCAGGCGTATGGAGAGCGCCGTACTCTGGAGACGCTGTAGTTCCCTTTCCTCTAGTCTAGTGAGTAGAAAGTCAGGATTCCAGCAGCTCAGGCCAGAGGCCAGGCCTCTAACTACGAGTCCTCCTGCCTCCCACTTAGCAAACTCCCCTTCCTCGCCCACCCAACAGACCCGATGACCCTGAACAAGTAGAGTTGGTGTTCAGACCAAAAGGGACCACAGCACCCCTAGCACAGAGCGGGCTCTCAGTGGACACGTTTCTGTCCCAGGCCACATGGCTTCCCAGACCCACACTGGGCCCGGAGAATGGAAATGAAAAGGCCGAGAGGGGTGGCTGAGCAAGGAATCCTCCACCTGCCCACCCCCGCCGTGGGACCAGAACTGGCTCACAGTCTGGAGCCCACCCCAGACCTGGGCATCTGCCTCAGCCCTGCCTTGGACCTCTCTGCCCAGCAAGGGCTGAAAAACACAGCTGGTCCTTTTTTCAACGATTTCCACTTTCGCTGCAATTATTTCATGCCCGTGTTGCATTTTCTCTGCAGTGTGCTGTTCATTTCACTATTCCTACCAGTGTCAGAAAGGACGGGGCTTAGTTGAAAGACTCATGGCTGTAGCACGACACGGGCCTGTGTTCAAACCCCAGGGGTCCTTGGGCAGGTTACTGTACCTCTGGACACACCCGGCTCCTGCTTGGTGAGGCAGGTGGTAGGACTCCCCACCCAAGGTCACGGCCAGGTGTGGGTTAGGGCCATGACGTCACCGCCAAGGCATCTCTGCTTCTCCCACCACTGCCTTGGAAGCAGCCTCAAAGGCACCACAGTGGGTCCTGTTTGCTGGGAGACTATGTCTTAGAAAAAGGAAAGGCCAGCTCCGACTTCTTTTTTTAGTAGATTTTGTTTCTCAGATATTAGCTTTCCTAACTGCCTTTGAAAACACTTCCAGATAGCAACAACAGTTTAAAAAAAAAAAAAAAGTTTCCTAAATAAAAATGGAATGAATGCTTACTAAAGGCAGTATATTGCTTTAGGTTGAATTTATGATATAGCAGAGGCGGACATTATATTATCTTTAGATTTTTATAGCAAATGGGGTCTCCTCTTGTAATCATAGTATGAAGTCAACATTTATGTCCATTTTATAGGACTTGAAGAACAGTTTTATATTTTATAGCACACTGGAAGTTTACAGCTGTGACCTCTCTCACAGCACGCTGTTGGTGGCTGCTTTGATCTCGTCGTCACCGAGACATTTGTTGGGGACCTCATCGCCAGTGACCGCATGGCACATTCCAGTTGCTAAGAACAAATTGTTAAAAGAGCAGGCATTCCCGAATGCCTTGGGCTTTGCGTTGGGCTTGGGGTAGGGTGGGGAATCCATTTTTTTTCGGAAATTGCTTCCACCCTCAGTGAGCCAAGAATTCTCCTTGGAGGCCAGGAAGGGCTGAGATACCCACTGGCTTCAGTACTGTCCCCTCCTTCCTTTCTGGGTTCCCTCTCTGTCCCCAGGTGAGCACCTCTGAGCCCCCTGAAATTGCATGTAAACCCACATGTGTCTTTTTCTGGGCACGTATAAAATGGCAAGGACCAGACGCCTGCTGGAACTGGCTGTGGCTGTCCTCAACCCCAAGGTCCCACGTCCTGGTCCCACCCTCAACCTCTTGCCGCCTCCTCCTCTCGGCCCAAGGGCTCAGCTCACACTTGGGTTGGAAATCTGGCCACAGCTCCCCAGCTCCCGCATCCCCAGCTCCCCACGCTATGTGCCCTAAGCAAGTCCCCTCCTTGGCTCATCTCTAAGACGGGAAAGAGACACCTACTCCACCAGGTGGATGGGACACCACCACAGGACCCCGGCGGTGACAGTGATTGGCCAGCTGTATCATCATCATTCTATCTCAATGAGGTGATCAGAGACACTCGTCTAATTGTACTCTTTTCTCCCAAATCAGCAGAGGTCCAGATGGAAGGAGGAACACTTGGGGTTCAAAAGACAAAGTTGCGTGAGAAGGAACTTCTCCTCTCCAGCCCCTCCCCCACTGCTGCTGGGGACCGGGCTTCCTCACCTCCCCCGCTTAGAAGTGAGCTAAGGAGGGGCTTCCTGAAGAGCCGATGACCTGAGCGTGAGCCCACCAGTCCTAGGCCGGGTCTCGGGGTGGGCAGGGGCACAGCTACCCCGCGTTTCTCCCCGCCTTTCACTCCTGTGGCTCGGGGCGGGGGGGGGGGGGCACGGGGAGCAGGCTCCCTGCCACCGAGGGTGCCAGGTGCTCACCTGGCCCATAAGGGGCTGAGACTGGGCCTTCTTGGAACCGTGGTCCAGGAGCTTAAGCCTCACAGGGCAAACCCTGAAGGGAAGAAGGGGCGAGGGGTTCCTGAGCCCCTAATGTGCTCCTTGCCGGGGCTGCTCTAAGCAGTAGGATGTCAGCCCTGATTTATGTATTTGTTCAATAAAACATGTCCTAAGCAGTTACTATAAAGCAGTTCCTGTGACGGTCACTGGGAACAGAGGGCTGAGAAGAGGAGAAGGAAAATCTAGACTAATGGTCTCATTTTCTCTCTCACATAAATTCTTCTCTGTGTCATACTGGGTTTTTGTCTCTCCCCCGCGTACACACACATTCTCTCTCTCTTTATCTACACACACACACACACACACACACCTCACTCCCTGTTCATTCTCTCTCTCTACACACACACACACATACACACACACACATACACACACACACACACAAACACACCTCACTCCCTGTTCTCCTGAGAGCCTCCTTGACTGAGGCTGCTTTCTGGAAGCCAGAGGGAGCTCTGTGGGAAGACTAGGTGGATTCGGCAGACTCAACATCCTGCCCCTCCCCCAGCCCCCCTCCCCCCTCCCCCATCCGGCCTTCCTCCAAGCCAAGCCGCTGGGGCCTGCTCTGAGCTTATCTCCCTGCCGGACTGGCCTCGGCGGTTCACTCAGGCCTTGCTCTGCTTCACTTCAGTTTCTAAGATTTAGCAGAAGAAAAAGACAGAAAGGAAGCGTGGAGAGCCCAGCTCAGGGCCGGGGGGTGCCGAGGGGAAGGGGCCCCAGGCTCGGCTCAGAGCAGAAGTCACTGATGCGCTGTGGTCGCCTTGCGGTCGAGGCCCGGAGGCTCATGCAAGCGGTTGTGGGGAGCGCGATAACTGGCAAGCCGATTCGAAGAACTTCTGAAGGTTTTGTAATAAAAGGTGACAGCACAAAGCGGGAGATAACAAGGTGCCACAGCACCATGCCAAGCAGTTGGGTGGCAGTGACAATGGAGGGCGGGCGCGAAGCCCACTCCCCTCTGGCGAGGGAGTGCCAGTGGGGCTGCTTGTGAGCAGAGACAAGGAATCCGCTTGGACGAGCTCCCCTGCTCCGGGCTGAGGTGGGGGCGCAAACGGGATAGAGATGAGCTCAGGCCGGTCCTTCCTGAGAAGCTGGGAGTCCACTCAAGTCTCAGGGCTGCAGACTGCCCACCCCCCACCCCGCCACGGGTCTCCTCACATGCTTGTCAGCTCAGCGTGGCCATCACCCTGGCCTGGGTGGCATCAGGACAGGGGGACAGCACAGGGACGGATGCCTGGGAGGGAGACCCCGGCCAGAGGCGAAGCTGGGTGGCTCAGACACCCTCAAAGTACAGTCAGCCATTGAGGCAGGGACCCACGGATGCTCCATGGCCACAGGGCACGTCTTTATGCCTTAGCACGGTGCTCAAGGCTGCCTCCCTCTGGACCAGGCTACCTTTCCAGAACCATCTCCTCCTCCTTTCCCCACTGACGTGGTTGTCCCCCTAGATGGTTTGCTAGACACACCACATATCTGGCTCGCAGATGCCTCAGTGCCTTTGCACCAGCCAGTTCCTCTGCCCGTCATGTTCCTCCCTCTCCTTCCTGCCCAGCTGAGCCTTCGGGAACCTGCTCAAACACCCTCTCTGCTGGGAGGACTTCCCTTGGCCCCCAGGGAAGGGCCCACCCAGCCCCTCTGCCAGGTTCGCCTATGACCATCTACTTTGCACCCCCATCAACAAAACCATTTGTTTTCTTGTCAGTCTCTCTTCCAGTGTGTGAGGGGAAGGACTGTGTCTTGATTTACCTATCACCCCAAAGTCTAGGTCAGAATCTGACATGTAGAAAGCCCCCAGTGTGGATGGATGGATGGATGGATGGATGGATGGATGGATGGATACGAGGATGGCAAGGAAGAAGGAAGGTGAACCCAGTTGGGCAGTACTTCACAGCCCAGCACCTCACCTCCAGTGGAGGGTGATCCTAGGATCCTGCGATCCTTCCTCCTGCGTTGGGGGCCTGGGGTCCCACCATCTGCAGAGGGCCCTCTGCATCACCTCTCATGGTGGAGGCCCCTCCTAAGCTCTCTCCTCCTCCACCCTCACACTTTCAACCTTGGATCCCAAGTAAGTGCTTGATCCCTGCAAAGCGGTTTGGACCCCAAAGCCTAGAGGGGATCTTGGGAACCCAGCTTTCCCCTTCGACACCCCCCAGAGGATGGTAATCCTTCCCCTCGGCGAGCCTCAGGCTGCTCTGCACAGAGCAGGAAGACGGGAGGGTCGATGATGAGCTACCCAGGCCTGGCTACTCACCACTTAAGAGTCCTGCTTAGAGTCCTCCTGCCCAGAAATGGCACCCCTCCCATGCCTTGGGGTGACCTCAGTGTCCAGCCCCAGGAAGAGGCTTCACCCCCAGGGGCACTGGCACCAGCCTCTCAGCACCGACTCCGGTCTCCCCAGAGCAGATGGGCAAGGCAAGGAGGGGAGCAGAGGCCGACGGAAACTGGCTTAAACCAAACTATGCTGGCTTGGCTCTGCGTGGGCAGTAGAGGAAGCAAGTATTTCACACCTGGTGAACTGGAGCAGCCAGGGGTGTCTGGAAGCGTTTTCTACAGCCGGATCCACTGCTGAGCGCCCAGGAGACACAACCCCACCCTGTGGCTCCTCATGGGACAGGACCCGACGTGGGCCCGCAAGATACTCCCAAACAGACAGACAGACAGACAGACGATGGGGCTATGACTTCCTGCCTCCTCAGCCCAGACCCAGCCCAACCCTGCTGGGTGGGGACCTGCAGAGAGCTCTAGAGACAAACGAGGGTTCCCAGAGAAATCTGTCCACCTCGGGGTCCTTTCTCCCAAGTCCCTCGGAGAACTCTTCACTTTCCTGGTTTGTTGGCAACCTGGCCTGTCATGGGTGTCCTCCCTCCTGGAAACTCCCGTTTTCCCATCCTCCATGGAGCATCAAAGCCAGGCTGCCGTACCTCCACGGAGGAGCCACCACGGTGGCCTGGGGTCTGAAGGCCTGTCTGGTTTGCCTTCGGAAGCTCTTGCAGCCAGGTCCCTGCTTGGCTCGCTGCTTATTGCTCTAGACAGAAAGGAGCCTTTCCTATTCCTCTCACCCCATGAAAATGAATTGCTCCTCAGAGCAGCAGATGAAAGGGGAAACCCCAGCTAAAGACACTTGCAAGGACTCTCAGCTCTGGGAAGAAAGGGCCCAGCACGGGGACCACAGCAGACCTCACCTGAGCCCTGACCCCTTCTGTGCCAGCTGTGCCGCGTTTGGCCAAATCCCTTCTCCAAGCCTCGGGTCCCTCCTCTGTAAGGCGGTCATGAGCCCAAAATGCTAGTGCACCGGGTCACTTGGAAGGGTTTGGTGAGATCTGGGTTCTGAGCGTAGCAGGCATGGCACATAGTGGGTGGTCAGGTGCCCTTTCACTGCCCGAGTGGCTTCAGGGGCCCCACCTGGAGTTCTCAGGCCCTGGGAGCCACCCCAGTGGGGCTGAATCCCAGCTGGGTACAGCCTGGGAACTAACCCAGCCTGTGTGACCTGCCCTCTCCTTTTGGTGACATGGACCCAGTGACGGCTGCCACATCAGAAGGGCTGCATGACAGGACCCAAGCCAAGAGCTCAGTGCAGGGTTTAGTGTCTGGTAAGCTCAGCGAAGGCTGGTGGCTCTGTGGTTGTTTTCATCCCACATACCCAAACAGGGGCACACAGCTCTCCTCCCTGATGCTAGCGTCACCGTGGCCCCTGGGGCCCAGGAAGAGCCGGGCGGAGGTGCTACCCCAGCCCAAGGCTTCAGAAGCTGCTCCGTCAACCACATCTCCCCACTGAATCAACATCACCTGCGGGACACTCGGCGCCACTGTGTCACCCACAAGGAACCCTGCTCCTGGGGTCAGGTTGTGAAAGGTGCTAGTGAGTTTCCAGAAAGCAGAACATATTTCCCCGCAAGCTCACTGGCAGGTACGGGGAGAGGCAGGCCCGCTCTGTGCCACCAGCCTGTGGCCAGGGTACCTGGTGGGAAAGCAAGGGCTTGGAGCGGCAGCGGCGGGCGGGGGAAACCCAGAGACTCTTTCACAGCAGAGAAGCCCAAGTTCAAGAGGGGAAGTGAGCAAACCTGGTGCTGGCTCATGTCACCAGACTCTTGTCACTGCTTTTGCCACCTTCCCGTGGTCCAGGACTCCAAGTCTTCCTTCACACGCATACATGCATGATTGTAATTACTTTTGAAAGGCATCATTTTTATCCCTGACTTGTGACATTTGGTTTTTCAACTTTTGGCTGTGGTCACGTCGTTTGAGGTGAAAGTCATGCAACGTGCCATGAACCAATCTGAAGTGTCCAGTTCCGTGGTGCTGAGTGCATTTGCGATGCTGTGCAATCACCAGCTCTCTCTTTTCAAAACTTTTCATCACCCCATAAAAACGCCCTTTCCCCATTAGACAATCCCTCCCGACTCCCGCCCCCTCCTCCGATCGCCTGTTAACCTCGAATCTGCTTTCTGTCACTCTGGATCTGCCATCCTGGATACATCCTACAAAAGGAATGTGGCCTGTGGTATCTGACTTCTTGCACTTAGTACGTTTCCTAGGTTCATCTCCCCCGGTTCCTCCACCTTCCTTCCTGAATCATATTCTCCACTGTATAGCTGGAGAATATGATCCATCCATCGATGGGCATTTGGATGGTTTCCTTGTTCCTAAACATACAGAAAGCTTGCAAGAATCACGTGATCAGCACTCCTCTGCCCACTCCCCTGACTCAGCCCCAGGGTTCGGACTAGAGCAAGGCCAGTGAGGTGCTTGGGTGCCAAGCTGAAGGAGGGTTGCTTCCGGGGTCCGCAGGTGCAAGGTGGACCCCCAGAGAGTTATCTCCCTCAAGGATTCCCCGAGGGACCTCGCCGGCCTCAGCCTCCACCTGGCCCTGTCGGACCATTCTAATCTGACCTGCTTTATCCCACGCTAGAAACAGTGGTTTTGGCTGAAGAGTCTGAAGGTGGGTTATGGACCACAGACTCGTGGCCGCTCAGCTGCTCAGCGCACATCAGCCCCGAAGGACGTTCTGCACAGTAACATCCATTCCCACTCTGTGATGCCACAGAGCCTCTCCCTCCCGTCCACACTCACATTTCCCAAGGGCCCCAAGTACATCTTTCACTGACTTTTTGTTTGGTTTGTTGTCCCGTTTGTTTTTAGCAGGATCTGATGCAGTTTCCCACAACACGTGTGGACACTGGGTCTCTTTCATGCCAAAATGGCCTGGGTTTCCCCCTCCATCCCGTACACAGGCCTTTGGAAGAGTCTAAACCTTATAGCCTTTTTGGATGGCCCACATTGTGAGCTGGTTTCTCTTGCTATCATTTAACTTGTTCCTCTGTCCCCTGGAAATCCTGCAAGCTGGGGCTAAATGTCAAGCACTTCGGCAAGGATATTCCTTCAGTGAGGCATGTTCTGTATGTCAGCTCACATCAGGAGGCCTGTGACGCCAGGTTGTCCTCCTACCAAAAGATGAAGCTAAGTTTGATCTACTAGATACATGTGTAGCATAGCTCTACATGCATACATGCATAGCTCTCCGTACAGCGTAGCTCTCTGTCGTAAGGGTACATTTTCCCTTTTTAATTAGCAAGTAAGCTGGGAGGACTCTTTGCAGCTGCACAAATGTCCTGTTCCCCAATAACCCTCAACCCACAGGCTCTTTAGCATCCATTAATGATCCCTGCCCAAATCAAGAATTACCCTGGAGGCTGCGAAACGGCGACTTTCTAGACTTCTCATTCCTTCTACAGTTTTCAGCGGTCAGTTTTTTGTAGAGACTTCCTTCTCTCCAGCACTGCCCCCAGCCCCACCACACACACACACACACACACACACACACACACACACACACACACACACACACAATTCGTGGATTTTTCTTTTTGTCTCATGTGAAATTTTAAGCAATATTTTTACTTGTTTACTTATTTTTGACGCTCAGTAGCCCCAAATTCAGCCAGGAGGATCCCTTCAAATCCACTTCTGTACCTTTTTGACATGATCCCACTCATTTTTAATCACATCGCTGTTTCTTGGAACAATAAGATGTCCCTGACTTACCTTGTACTTTCCCTTTCCGCAGACCTGGAATCAGCCGTTTCTCCAGAAGGGTTTAGTTCCTTTTGGTGGGCAGTGGTCTTAGAAGTCAAAACTAGACACCGGGTGGTCTCCTTGCTCCTGAGGTTCTTGCTTCTACGCTCCTTCAACGGACAGAGATGGGAAAACTGAAATCAATTCACAGTATCATCAGTTCAACTTTAATATTCTGTGTTTTTTCCCCCTTAATTCTTTTTGTTGTTGTTGTTAATTTAATATTTGAGTGTCTTTTCTCTGACACAGAGAATCTTCATTTCTAATAGCATTAACATATGCACCTGTTTGCTTTATTTTATGATACACATACTTTCCAAATTAACATATCATCCTTATTACTAACAATAAACATACTAAGTAAACTTAAAACCTCTTTGTAGTTTTATTATATACTTGTCCTTGGAATCTATCACACCACAGATGTACGGTCAGGGTACTTTTTTCAAGTTACTTGAAATAATTATTTTTGTTGTATGGTTAGTCTCTCAAATTAGTTTAGTCAGGTTTATTTGTTTATGTTTGTGAACCATTTGGGAGCTTTCTTTTTTTAATATTTTTTGATTTTTTAATCATGTACATGGTTAAAAACACAAAACTATAGGAAAAACCATACTTGCGAACAGTTTTACTCCCAGGTCAATGCTCTCCACCCCCTCTGTTTCTAGTTTATTACTGGGTTTTCAATATATGTGTATGTATATTTGTTCATACATACATATTGTTATATCCCCTTCTTTCCTATAGAATTTATGTTAGGGAGTAGATGGAAGTCCAGAGTTCTGGGATAGAAAACAATTTTAAAGGAGACAAATTTGCTTGTGAGTCTTAGATCCACTCCCTGCTAGCTGTGCAGCTTGAGCTACTTACACAACCTGAGTTTCTGTCCCCTTATCTGTGAAATGGGATAAAAACTCCTATCTTGTATGTTTGGACTAGGATTAAGATCTTTCTCATATCACATTACAAAATTAAATTCAAGACAGAAAAAGGTGTAAAATGTAAAAAACAAACTAAAAGAACATTTTTAAAATACACATTTTTAAATATTGCACTTTCTTGTGCAAGACACAAGACTGAGTTGCTTTACAAAGATGCATTAAAAACTCCGTGACAAAGGACACCCAGACCAATGGGAAAGTCCAAGTAACAGACAAGGTGCAAGTGTTTGCAATATATTTAAAACACATCAGGTACAACCACTTTGAGAAATTGCTTGGCAGTTTCTAATAGAATTTAAACATACACTTACTCTGTGACCCAGTTATCCCACTTGTAGGTATTTACCCAATAGAAACAAGAACCTATGTCCACACTGAGATCTATATAAAAATGTTCACAACAACCTTATTCGTAATGGCTCCAAACTGGAAACCATCCTTATGTCTATCACTAAGACAGTGGGTGGCCAGTAGGACAACGGGACACCACTCAGTAATGAACAAGAACCAACCAGATAATTTCAACAACATGGTTGAATCTAAAAAACAACCTGCTAAGCAAAAGAAGCCAGACATCTGTTTGTATGATCCTATTATAAGAAGTTCAGGAAGAGACCAAATTAATTTGATAAAAATCAGAACAACTGTTGCTCTTAGTGGTGTGGACAATAAAGGGGGCCTGAGGGAACTGTAGAGCACGGGGACGTTCTGTATCATGATTTGGGTGATGATTACATGAACGAGTACATTTGTCAGAACTCTCCAAACTTCACTCTTAGGATCTACAGATTTAACTGTGTGTAAAATACACCTCAATTAAAAAGACAGTGGATTGGAATTGCCTGGTTGCTCAGAAGGTTAAGGGTCCAAGATTGTCACTGCTGTGGCTTGGGTCATTGCTGTGGTGCAGGTTTGATCCCTGGCCTGGGAAATTCCACATGCCGCAGTTGTGGCCAAAAAAAAAAAAAAAAAAAAAAAGACAATAGATTAAATACAGGATATATGAAGAGCTCCTAAAAATCACTAAGAGAAGTCTAAGTATCATAGAAAAAAAAAATGGGCAAACACTATAAACAAACAGTCCATTACCAAAAAAATACTCAAATTCAACCAACTAATGAAGAAAGAAGAGAGGCCCGGCTCCTCAAGGAAAGTAGGAAACACGCACAACAAGGTTTTAACTTTGGCCCATCAGGCTGGCAGAACTTAAAAAGTCAATAACCTCAAATGTTGGCAAGAAAAGACATCAGGAAAATAATCATTCTTATGAACTATACATTGGTGGAGGTTATTAAAAGACTATTTGGGCTCACCTATCAAAGTTTAGAACGTACATGACTTTGACCTCTCAAAATCTATCCCAATGAGGAATTATTTAAATAATAACATTTCTGTATCATGCAGTGAAGTAGTTCTATGTGTATCAATATGAAAGTTCATATAACTAGGTGCACAAAAGCAAAATGCAGAACAACATAAAGTAGAGCAGAATCACATTTTATTAAAAAAAAACAAACCTAGGTGTGTAATTATATGTGCATTAAGCAAATTTTTAGAATGAATTTTTCATCTTCTCTCTGGATATAATGTCCAGAGAGAAGATAGGAAAAATTTGCTTTAAGTGCTGCAGGGTTATTTCTGGGGAAGTGGAGTAGGAATCAGGGGTGTTTGGTAAAGAAGTTCCCTGTATTGCACTGTATGTTTTAGCAATTTTTTAAAGCATTTAAAAAATTTTATTATACTTAATTTACAATGTTCTGTCAATTTCTATATATATATAGTTTTTTTCACATTATCCTCCATCATATTCCATCACAAGTGATTACATACAGTTCCTGTGCTATACAGCAGGATCTCATTGCTAATCCACTCCAAATGCAATAGTTTACATCTACTAACCCCAAACTCATAGCCCATCCCACTCCTTCCCCTCCTTGACCACCACAAATCTGTTTTCCATGTCCATGAGTTTGTTTCTTTCCTGCAGATATGTTCATTTTTACCATGTATTAGATTCCAGATATAAGGAACATCGTATGGTATTTCTCTTTCCAACTTACTTCACTTAGTATGAGAGTCTCTAGTTCCATTCATGTTGCTGCAGATGGCATGATTTTCTTCTCCTCTTCATCCCTTTTTTTGGATTTTTAGGGCAGCACCCATGGCATATGGAGGTTCCCAGGCTAGGGGTCCAATCAGAGCTGTAACTGCTGGCCTATACCACAGATGCAACAATGCCAGATCCAAGCCACGTCTGCAAGATACACCGCAGCTCACAGCAACGGGCTGGATACTTAACCCACTGAACGAGGCCAAGGATCAATCCTGCATCCTCGTGGATCCTAGTTGGGTTCATTACTGCTGAGCCAGAACAGGAACTACTATTTTGTTCTTTTTTATGGCTGAGTAGTATTCCATTGTGTATATGTACTACATTTTCTTCATCATGTGTTGATGGCCATTTAGGTTGTATCCATGTCTTGGCTATTGTGAATGGTTCTGCAATGAACATAAGGGTGTATGTATCTTCTTCAAGGAAAGTTTTGTTGGGAATTGCTGGGTCATGTGGTAGTTCTATATTTAGTTTCCCGAGGTACCTCCACACTGCTTTCCACAGTGGTTGTACCATTTTACATTCCCACCAACAGTGTAGGAAGGTTGCCTTTTCTCCACACCCTCTTCAGCATTTGTTATTTGTAGACTTAACTAATAATGGCTGTTCTGATGGGTGTGCAATTGTACCTTATTGCAGTTTTAATTTGCATTTCTCTAATAATTAGAGATGTTGAGCATTTTTTCATGTACCTGTTGGTCATCTGTATATCTTCTTTGAAGGAATGTCTATTGAGGTCTTCTGCCCATTTTTCAGTTGGGTTATTTGTTTTTTTTGCTGTTGAGTTGTATGAGTTGTTTGTATATTTTAGATATTAAGCCCTTATCAGTTGCATTGTTTGAAACTATTTTCTCCCATTCCATGGGCTGTATTTTTTTAATGGTTTCCTTTTATGTGCAAAAGCTTGTAAGTTTGATTTGGTCCCATTGGGTATTTTTTTTTTTTTAATTATTTCTATTGCCTTGAAAGACTGACCTAGGAAAACATTTGTACGGTTGATGTCAGCAAATGCTTTACCTATGTTCTCTTCTAGGAGTTTGATGGTGTCTTGTCCTATGTTTAAGTCTTTAAGCCATTTTGAGTTAATTTTGGTGCATGATGTGAGGGTGTGTTCTAGTTTCATTGATTTATAAATGGCTGTCCAGTTTTCTCAGCGCCACTTGCTGAAAAGACTGTCTTTTTTTCCCTTTTATATTCTTGCCTCCTTTGCTGGAGAAAGATTGACTGTAGGTGTCTGGGCTTATTTCTGGGTCCTCTGTTCTGTTCCACTGGTCTGTATGTCTGTATGTCTGTTTTGGTACCAATACCACGCTGTCTTGATTACTATAGTGTGTCCTGCACATGCTTCCAGGGAGAATGAGGCAACAGGCAGGGCTAGTAGCCAGTGCCTGGTTGTGTGGCCCTTGACAGTGGCAAGGACCTGCATGAAGATGGCTCAGGCTGCTCCTAGTTGCAGGGCTCTGGGAAGTGGCAGTGACTCTCAGGCAGCTTTAGATGGTGCCTGGAGTGTTTGTCAGGGGGCTGAGAGCAACAGCAGGCGGTGCTTGGTTACAGTGACCTCCTCTGGGCTGAACTCTGAGCTGACTGCGGCTGCAGGGGCTGCCACTTCATGGAACCCTAGTGGTGGCAGGTCATGCCCACCTCCGGAGTCTGAGATGACTGCAGTAGTTTGCCCCTGCCACCTGTAAACCATGAAAACCCTTCCTCTACTGTGCACTTAGCCCACACAAGAGGCACCGCCACTCATAGCCTACGCGAAAGGGGCCCTTGGCCCATAGCCTGCACAAGAGGCGCCTTGCAGCAATAGCCCCACCCTCCACGAGTCTGCACCTGGACAGAGAAAGATATTCCTATGGAGGCCCAGCCCCTCTCCTCAGCAGCAATGGCACCTTGCTTCTTCAGTGGGCCCAGACCTCCTTCCCTAGGCTGTGGCGTGCACTCCCCAGCCCTTGGAGCACCACTCCCTAGCCCCTCAGGCTGTCTCCACGCAGCCAGCCTTAGTCCTCTCTCTGGAACTGACCTCCAGAAGGGGGCCGGCAGGTGGAGGAGAGGGATGTTTGTGTCCTGGATATTATTATTTTTATAATGAGATTGTATTCCTGTACTCCTAGTGGCATTGTAGAAGCTAATATAAAAGATCTTTGACAAACTCTTTGATGCTAAATAAGGATGTAGGAAGGAATCATTGAAAACATGCACTTAGCACTCCACAGATATACAGCATCATGTGAGGAGTGAAAGGAACCCACAGAAACATGTCCCACTCACAGCCATGTACAGTCACCCTCATGATGACCACAAGATGCCAATCATGTAAATGCAGTCCCTACTGTCACCCGACATGCACTGGAAAACATCTGACAGCTGAAGAGTGTGAGTGTGCAAATGTACGCTTACGTGTGCGGTGGATGTGAGGGTGGGGGTGGGAGGAGTTCTTCCCTGGAAACTTAATCACACAGGTTACCAACCCCTCATCTAGGACCCTGGCAGCCAGATGTGTTTTGAAGATCAGAAATGTTATGATTTTCATCAGTGACAGTCTGCATGTTATAAAATTGTGCCAGCAGAGTCTGGAGCAGCTCCTTACGGTCAGACGCATATTTCTGCAGCAAAATGCATGAATGTTCACGCTGAAGGTGGAGACTAGGTAGCCACAGGTGAACCCAAGTCAGGTTCTGCTATCAAATGAGCTCACGCCAACCTGACAAAATCAACTTTTGGTGTTTGAGATCTATCTGGACTTTGGAATTGGGGCTAAGGCGCTGTATCGCAAGACGATCTCTAACTAAGCCTTAACTTTTAAAGTGACTTCTAATAACATGGAGTTCCCATCATGGCTCAGTCGTTAATGAACCGGATTGGTATCCATGGGGACTCGGGTTTGATCCCTGGCCTCGCTCAGTGGATTAAGGATCTGGCATTTCCCTGAGCTGCGGTGTAGGTCACAGACAAGGCTCGGATCCAAAGTTGCTGTGGCTGTGGTGTAGGCCAGCAGCTACAGTTCTGATTTGACCTTTAGCTGGGGAACCTCCATATGCTGCGGGTGCGGCCCTAAAAAGACTAAATAAATAAATTAATTAAATAAAATTAAAGTGACTTCCGATAACATAATGTCAGCATGATGTGCCTGTATTATAACATCACTGGCCCTCTCGTGGCTGAGCACACCATGAGTGCCATGGCTTGAAGGGAGTGTCGGTGCCCCTGAGGCTGGCATTAGTCGGGCCAAATAATTTCCAAGTTTGGCCCAAGTGTATTGAGACTAGGAGACCTACTGTTCCTGCACTAGCTTTTGCAACTGTTCATCTCCTACTCACTTTTAGGAGATGATATAGGACAAAATACATAGTCACATAACACGCCGGCATGACGCAGCGTGGACGGAAAGCAAGCACTGCTGAAACCACACTCTCTCACATCTAGGCTGAGATCTTCATTCTTTAATGGATGTGAGGAAATCCAAAGTCTGAACATGAATGTCAGCTCCAACTCATATGGGTCTAACACACAGAATTTCGTTCTGCCTGTTCTCATGGGAGTCTGGGGCTTGCAGCTCTGCTGCCCATGGGAAGTGGAACCTCCAAGCGGGAAAAGTGAACCGGTCTCAGGTTGGTGCTGCCCCCTGGTGGATGAAGGAAGCAAAAACAAATCCTCCAGGCGTAAAGGGTTCTCATCTGCCAAAGACAAACTACCAAAAAAAAAAAAGAAACAAACCCCCACATTCAAAGCAATGAATCACCATGAGCAAGAGTCAGCAGAGACAACAAGCAACAGATTTCAACCAGGGTTTCTCAACCTCAACCTCTGACATTTTGGACCAGATAATTCTTTTCCATGGGGGCTGTTCTGTGCAAGTTTAATAGCATGGCTGGCCACTATCCACTAGATGACAGTAGACTGTATGTGTGTGTGTGTGTGTGTGTGTGTGTATGCACGCATGTGCGCACGCACAGATAGACACACACACACACACAAGTTTTGACAAGAGTGTCTCCAGGCATTTCCAAATGTCCCAACCAAGGTGCTAATTTCTCCCTCTTGAAAACACTGATTTGGATCCTCAAAGACTTAAAATATTAAAATAATAAGATAGGTCATAAAATAACTGTATATGAACCACTTAAAGACTCAAAAGATGTTTATAAAGGCTCAAATAGAACTTCAGGGAATGAAAGAAACATAATCTTTGAACTTAAAAATTCAATGGATGTATCAGACACAGATAAAGAATTAATGTATTAGGGAGCTCCCATCGTGGCTCAGTGGAAATGAATCTGACTAGCATCCAGGAGGATGCAGATTCAATCCCAGGCCTCAGTCAGTGGGATAAGGATCTGGAATAGACATTTCTCCAAAGTTATACAGATGGCTAAGAAGCACATGAAAAAAATGCTCAACATCACTGATTATTAGAGAAATGCAAATCAAAACTACAACGAGGTACCACCTCATACCAGTCAGAATGGTCACCATTAATAAGTCCACAAATAAATGCTGGAGAGGGTGTGGAGAAAAACGAACCCTCCTGCACTGTTAGTGGGAATGTAAAATGGTACAACCACTGTGGAAAATAGTATGGAGGTAACTCAGAAAAGTATACATAGAACTACCATATGATCTGTCAGTCCCACTCCTGGCTACATACCTGGACAAAACTTTCCTTGAAAAAGATATATGCACCTGCATGTTCATTGCAGCACTATTCACAATAGCCAAGACATGAAAACAACCCAAATGTACAGCAACCGATGATTGGATTAGAAAGATGTGGTATATATGCACAATGGAATACTACTCAGCTATAAAAAAGAATAAAATAATGCCACTTGTAGCAACATGGATGGAATTAGAGACTCTCATACTCAGTGACGTAAGTCAGAAAGAGAAAGACAAATACCATATGATTTCACTTATATCTGGAATCTAATATAGGGCACAAATGAGCCTTTCCACAGAAAAGAAAATCATAGACGTGGAGAACAGACTTGGTTGCCAAGACGGAGGGGGAGGAGTGGGAGGGACTTGGAATTTGGGGTTAATAGATGCAAACTATAGCCTTTGGAATGGATAAGCAACGGGATCCTGCTGTACACACTGGGAACTATGCCTGGTCACTTGTGATGGAGCATGATAATGTGAGAAAAAAGAATGTACACATGCGTGTGTGACTGGGTCACCTTGCTGTGCAGCAGAAAATTGACAGAACACTGTAAATCAGCTATAATGGAAAAAATAAAAATGATTATTAAAAAAAAAAAGTATGTGAAGTCTAGAACCAGACTGTCAGGATCCAAACCCCAACTGTGTGAATTTGGGCAAGGTACTTAACTTCTCTGCACCTGAGTTTATTCATCTATAAACAGAGATAACTATAGTACCCTTCTAATAGGGTTGTTGTGAGAAAAGTATAGGTAAAATCATTTTAAAATGCTTAGAATAAACACTTTAAACAGTTAAAAAAAAAAAAAATCCAACGTTCCCGTGAGCTATGGTGTAGGTCACAGATGCAGCTTTAATCAGGCATTGCTGTAGCTGTGGCATACACCAGCAGCTACAGCTCTGATTCGACGCCTAGCCTGGGAACCTCCATATGCTGTGGGTGTGGCCCTTAAAAGACAATAAAAAGGAATTAATGAATTAGAAGACAGATTTAAAGAAATTATCCCAACAGCATTAGAAGAGCAAAAAACAGGGTTGGGGGAGGTGATAGGATAAAAGACACGGAAAATATAGTTCAGAGCTTAAGCTGTAACTAACTGGAGCTCTAGAAGGAAAGAATAAAGAGAATGAGAGAGAAGCAATATTTGCAGAGAAAATGCTTGACACCCTTCTGGATCCATATACATAGGAAGTCCCAAAGACACCAAGCTGAGTGAAAGCACAGGTTGTTGTGAGTTGGATGTTGAAAAGCTGAGACTTGAGCCTCAAAGGTTCTTCATTGAAACTGGGGCACCAACTCAAGCCAGGGGTCCACAGAAGGGCATCAAGGTGGCATCAATGGCATGGGCATGGGAATTTTGCAAAGGAACTAATCCATGTGAATAATCCTGTGGACAGGGACCTGAGCTTGGCCTTGAAGGATGTTCATCCAGTGTTGCATCAAGAGACCTTGATCTGAGCCCTTTATTTTACAGACAACCTGGGAGATTAACTGGAGGTGGATGTGAGAAGGGCAGAGAGGAAACGGGGATGATCGGGAAAGTGCATAAGCAAAGGCGTGGAAGCAAGACTAAACACCTCCTGAGCAAAAGACCAACGGGAGTCCTGTTTGACGGACTGGGAAATATTTAAGGGAACAATTACAAAACTGATTGGATGGACAAAGTGAAACCAGCCCAAGGAAGTCCCCTGAGAGATGAGCAGGTGTGTTTAGACTTGAGACTGTAGGCTACGGGTTGGTAAACCACAGACTGGGGGCCAAGTCTGGCCCACTGCCTGTTTGTGTAAATAAAGTTTTATTGGAACACAAGCACACCCATGCATTTCCATACCATCTGTGGCTGGTTTTGCACAACAGCAGAGACGAGGAGGTGCCACAGACTCCATACCCTATGGCCTGCAAAAGCTAAAATATTTACTCTCTGGCCCTGAACAGAAAACGTTTGTTAATCCCTGATCTAGGCAGGGGCAGCCAGCCAGCGAGGTCTTTCAGCCAATTACCAAGATTACGAGGCGAAACCTGGAAGTGGTTGAAGGACTGTGTGTTTTGTAAGAGGAGGAAGAAAGGTGCTTAAGCTTTACGGTGTTCCCATTGCATGCCATCCCTCTTCCCACATTATGATTATAACTTCTCCCAGCCACCCTGCCTAGAAGTTGTTACCTTTTCTTTTTTTTTTTTTTCAGAGATGAGGAAAACGGGGTTCAGAAAGGGGCAGTAATTTTCCCAAGGTCAGCCAGTGTTCCAGGCAGGGCTGAGATTTCGGTTCAAGTGGGTCGGATCCCAAAGCCGATGTTCTTCCTGCCACACCTCACTGCCTTTCCAGGCGCTGCGTATCCCCGACATGAAGGGACAGCCTCAGGCCGGTGAGCTGGCTACTGCGTGTCACGGCCAGAGATGGTTCAGATGAGGGTGCGATGAGAAGCCTTCCTCTCCTCTCTTGCAAACAGATCCAGGGGCCCCCTTCTGACCCAGAGTGGGGACCTCAGGCCCAAGTCTCCTCCAACAGTGGCTCCCGACCTGCCCAAATATTGACACACACACACACACACACACACACACACACACACACCCGGGTCCCCTCCATCCCACACCTCCAGAACCACCGGCTCGGCCAAGAGTGTCTATCTGACAACTTCGCTCCAGCCTCACCTCACAGCACGACACCACAGGCAGTTGGGAACTATGACACCATCTCCGTATCTAGGAACCCAACCCGAGGGTTGGCAGCTCTGCGTGGTGCCACCCACAAGAGATGGCCCAGTTGATCTGCAGTGAAATTGCAACACAGCTTCTGCTCCTGCCCCGGCTGGATCCCAGGCCCTGGAGCCGAGCCCCTCAGGGCTGGCTTCCACCCTCTCCCCACCCCCGGCCTGGCTCCTGTCCCTCCCATGACTAATTTGGATCCTCTTCTGACAGCTGCCGTGACCGCTCTGCCCAGATAGGGCCTAACAGACCTGCTTCTCGGTTTTGTGGTCAGACTGGTTCTTGAAACTTCCCCAGAGTTCCAGCAGGGTCGAGTGTCTGTGGGGAACCATAACTGGCTGCCCCTTGGGGTTGAGCTGGTTGAGGGCTTGAGAAGCCGAGTATGAATTCTACCTAGAGTCTCAGTTATCTGCACGGTTGTGAGACATAATGGAAGTCCCCCGCTGGACCCCAGGATGTGGGTCTACGCCTTGTCAGCTCCGTGCCACGCCACGTCATCTCTAACCCCAGTGTGTCCATGAGGAGACGTGTGTCGACACAGGCGGACAACCTCCCCAGAGCAGGTGAGAGGAGCCCTGTGACCCCAGGCCTACTGACGCCTCCAGTGGGTGCTTGCAACACGCTCCTACTCTCCTGCCTTGGGAAACAGAGATGAGTGTCAGCTCCAGGGACCCTGGACCCACACCTGCCCGTGTGCTGAACTGCCCGCTGTCCCAGAGGCAGAGGGAGAGCGGGAAGTGAGAGACACCAGGCCTGACTTGTCCCGCCAGCCTTCCTCAAACACAGCCTGCTGGCTCCTTTGCTGTAGCCACAACGTGTGCTCACAAGGGGGCTAGAAGGAAAGGGATAAACGGAACCAGGAGAGGACCTATGCTATGCCAGGCTCAGCACCGGGCACATACAAACATTGTCACGTTTATTCCTTCCCCAGTGAAATATATGCGATTTATCAGACTATGTACATGCATTCCTGAGACGGAGCAGAGAATAAGCGTTAAAGACTGTGGAGATAGCTTTCCCCGGATCCCACCTCTGCCACTAACTGCCTGTGTGATCTCAGTTTACTCACTTAAAACATAGAGGTTAATAGGAATCATTTCATATGGTTGTTAGAGTGAGTCAATGAGATAATGCATACCAAGGACTTAGAATAATGCCTAATACATAGAAAGTAAAATAGTATTTTAGATGAAAACATTATCTTTATTTCACTGTTCAGGAAATTCAGGCTCAGAGAGGAGGGGTGACCTGCCCAAGGCCACAGAGCTAGAGAATGACAAATGCTGGGGTTCACCTCCAAGTCTATCGGATGCCACTACACCCCACCCCACCCCCGTTTGAAGATCCTGAGTCCACAAGGGTTGAGATAGGAAAAGAAATCTGGGTGCCCTTGAGCTCCAGGGCAAGGTCACCGCAAAGCCAGTTGCCAGGGCCTGTGACTGTCCTCACAAGATCATGGATGAGGTCCCCTAGGAGGGGCTCGGGGCTTCCCGGGACCCCCACAGCCTGAAGGGAAGCCGGGGGGAATGGGCTCTGGATGACAGGAGTCCGCTTGTCCCCGAAGACCAGCCAGTGATTATGCAGAAAGGAGTCGGAAAGAGAGCTCAGCCCCCAGTGGTGGTGAAAGAGCCCCTGACAACAGATAAACAGGAAGTCCTGTTGCCCAATACGGACAGAAGCACAGACGCACAAGTAGCCCCCACCCATGAACAGTGGTACCAAATCATCTCGCACCAGCCCAAGATCAAAGGGACAGAAGCCCCTCTGGGTGCAGCATCCTTTCTCAGGCAGCCCACGCCCAGCCTCAGAGCCTGGGGAAAGGCACGCCTGTTTATCCAGCCATGAAATGCAGGTGATCGGACACAGCGCCCAGGGCAGTTCTAAGGGCTGAGGTTAGATCAGGACAGGGCTCATGACCCCCTACTCTCCACTGCACCCCTGATGGCCCTGCTCAGAGAGCTGAACTCAAGGTGGGTTTCTACTGAGCTTCTCAGACCAAGGTTCCTGGAGGCAGAACGCTGCCTTTTCCCATTTAGCGCGTCCCCACCCCTCTCCCCAGCACTGCCTGCTGGTCCACACCTGATGGAGAGCAACAGTGCAACTCAAACATCCCTGGACAGGGATGCGGCCGCTTGCCCTGTCCCCACGTCCCTGGGACCAATGAACAGCCTGAGCTCTCTGGACATGAAATCACTGGCTGCCTCTAAAGGCACTGGGTTCTGCCCCACCCGTGGTTAGAGAGGCCAGCACCGTGGGGAGAGGAGGTTGCCAAAGGGATTCAGTCACTGAATAGAGCCAGACTCTGCAGCCTTTGAAAGGCTCGAGGGCCGGCCAGAGCCTCTGATTCTGTGTTGTCGGACTTCGTGGCTATTTTACAGGCAGAGCCCAGAGCCTCCTTAATGAAAAGTGCTATCTGCCTAATGAATGTATTTCTAGGGCATTCAAGTTCAAAGCCACCGCAATACCGTCAAGCAGGAGGAAGAAAAGAATGGGGAGACAGGGTGGGAGCTGGGGACCCCCTGAGCTCAGCAGACTTTTCTACCAAAAGAGCTTCCTCACTTGCTGGGATCCCTGAAACCCAGCCCGCCCACCCCAGCAGGCTGGGCCATGATCACCGCCAGCCCCCACCCGAGAGAAGCCTGAGGCACACCAGGCGCAGGGCAGAGGGCGAGATCATGCTCAATCTTTGGATTCCATAATTATGGCTCTGAAAATCTGTCAGAGGCTTGGAGGGGCACCGAGGCAGCTCTTTGGAAAACAAGCAGACAGCAGTGAAGGGAACCAAAGCCTCAATTACGCTGGGGACAGAAGCTTTTGAAAAGAGATGGTTTAATGAAAAGGTGCTGTCAAGAGCCAACCGTGTACAGGGCGGCCTGTCCTCAGCTGCTTTTCTCTCTGTCCTGGCCCTCCCCACCTACTCAGGAGCCAGAGCTGCAGGGCCCAGGGTGTGAGGATTAACCCCTGCAGGGCTGGGAAGGAAGGAACAGCAGGGCCAGGTGCACAAGCCAGCTTCCTGCAGGCTCTGCTTATTGGCTGAAATCTGTCTTTTTACCCAGCCTGTGACCCTGGGTTCTGGACCTGTGGTCCCTTGCTTATGCGCCACCCCCATTCTCAGACTGGCTTACAGCCCAGACTTGAAGAAGACAATGCAGTCATGGTATTTTTCTTTCTTTTTTCTTTTCTTTTCTTTCTTTTACCTTTCCTCTTTACCTTTCTTTCTTCTTTCTTTCTTTCTTTCTTTCTTTCTTTCTTTCTTTCTTTCTTTCTTTCTTTCTTTCTTTCTTTCTTTCTTTCTTTCCTTCCTTCTTTCTTTCTTGTTACACCCATAGCATATAGAATTTCTGGGACCAGGGATCGAACCCTCACCCCAGCAGTAACCAGAGCCACAACAGTGACAATGCCAGATCCTTAACTCACTGAGCCACCAGGGAACTCCTAACCACAGTATTTTTCAACAGCATCATTCATTGTTTGGTTTTTTGGGTTTTTTTTTTTTTTTTTTTTGCTTTTTAGCACCACACCCGCAGCACATGGAGGTTCCAAGGCTGGGGTCAAATGGGAGCTATGCCACAGCCACAGTAACACAGGATCCAAGCCGAGTCTATGACCTAAACCATAACTCACAGCAACGCCAGATCCTTAACCCACTGAGCGAGGCCAGGGATTGAACCCTCAACCTCATGGTTACTAGTAGGATTTTTTTCCACTGCACCACAAGTGGAATTACATTTTTTTTTTTCTGCATCATTTGTTGTTTGACCAAGGGGAATTTCAGCATAGATTTAATCTTTATTAAGTCCTTACTTTAACATGTAATTTTCTAATTCAATCTTCAAATCATCATTTTAATTGCTTACCATATAATTACCATTTTACAGATAGAGCGACTGAGGCACAGGGTGGGGAAGGGACTTTCTCTTGATCACACAGCCAGGAAGCAGCAGAACAAGGATCTGACTCACGTAATCTGGTTTAGAACCAACCTCTCACGCTTTCCTCCAGCTTAGCCCTCTCTGGTGCTGACACACTGTCTTGATCAGTCCTCCAGAGAGCTCACCTGATGCCTGATTCTTGACCCTGCCTTTAACCCCCAGGTGCTTCCAAGCCATGCCTGCTCCCCGGCTCAAATACCCAATGCTACCCACTCTCCCCAACGCTGAGCTTCCTGGGTCCGGGAGCTGCTGCCACCTACAGGCCTTATGTGCAAAAAAAACCCTGAGCTCTAACAGGATCCTGGGGCAGAAGGGTGGCCTGGGACCCAGCACCCGCTGTGCTCTACCACGTGACTAAGTGATGGCACATGACTGGGAGATTTTGTTCCGGAGCTTTCTGCATCTGGGCCCTTCTGCAATGACAATCTGGAAACCACGAGGAAACAAACAAAAAAGAACGGAGTGGTGGGCTCCCCAGGGAGGCATCCACGGCGGTGGGAGGTGAGCCCAGAGAAGCCTTACCATCTGGGATGAGTCGGCCTCCTGGCGTAGTCCCGCCTAAAGACAGGAATTAATTGCGCTCAGAAAGAGTATTCCCCGCTTCCGTACTACCTTCCTTTTCTAGCTTGCTAAAGACTTTAATGACTGCACCATAATCCAGCCGGAGGAAATCCACGAAGCTGTGAAAGGCCCCATGCTTGCAAATGATGACAGGCTCTTCTCCTCCAAATAATTGGCAGGGTCTGCATGGATCAGGGAGGGATTAAGAGAGCCAAGACCTTTGGGGACAAACAGATTTAGAATCTGCGGACAAAATTCAGACCGAGCAGCAAAGTTAAGCACTGCCGGCTAAAGGACGAGTCTAGTCCAAGGGGTGTTATTTCTAGACGTGCGGCCGGCTGGCTGTGCCAGCCACAGTAGCTACCTCCTTGGGCCTCAGCGCTGATGATGTCTGCACGGGAGGCGCGGGGGGAGAAGAGAGAGAATGGTCGTCAACTTTGCACCTACAGAGAGGTAGGATTATGCCAGGTGCTTTATGTCAAATGCCTGCCAAGATCCCAGGTGGCAAATAGCATAGCCCTGTTTTATCCTTTTCCTGGGGGGGACACACCTGTGGCATATGGAAGTTCCCAGGCTAAGGGTCAAATTGGAGCTGCTGCCTCCAGCCTATGTCACAGCCACAGCAATGCCAGACTCGAACAGTGTTTGCGACCTATGTCACAACTTGTGGCAATGCCAGATCCTTAACCCACTGAGCGAGGCCAGGGACTGCACACATAGCCTCGTGGATACTGGTTGGGTTCTTAACCCACTGAGCCACAATGGGAACTCCAGTATAGCCCTATTTTAAAAAGGAGGAAATGGATTCAGAAAGGAAAGACCCAATTTCACACAGCTGGAATGCAAAGCAGCGACAATGGTACAATAACACAAATGTGATCATAGGAGTCAATGTTCACGTAGTGTATGTTGCGTTCTGGGCAACATATTGGCTTAAAACCTCACTAAAACCCCTAGGTAGGTTTTATTATCCTCATTTTACAGGTTAGGAAACAGAGCAGAGATATGTAACTGTCACCTAGGAGCATCAACATCTTCACTCTCATGTCCCAGAACTGCCCTGAGGACCAGGGGTACTGGGGAGCAGAAAACATGTTCCCCCAGAAGAAGGTGGCCCCTGGGCCTGCCTGTGCTTCCTTCCTAGAGAGGGTTCCTCTCTGGTGTCATAGTCCCTTAACCTCTGTTGATGGCCTGAAAGTCCAGGGTCTCATGCATGGTTATTATTGTTTTTCCTGTGTCCCCAGAAAGCTAGAATGAGTGGTTTCAGAGGTGCACAGCACATCTGGGAAAAATCCTAGAAGAGGGGGGAAGGACTGGCTTAGCCACGAGTGAGGAATGGATAGATGAGGGAGAGAATAAATCTGAGATGGACAGTTCAGAATAGAAGGGTTGGCACAGCAGAAACAAATCCAACTAGGGACCATGAGGTTGTGGGTTCGATCCCTGGCCTCGCTCGGTGGGTTAAGGATCCGGCGTTGCCGTGAGCTGTGGTGTAGGTCGCAGACACGGCTCGGATCTGGTGTTGCTGTGGCTGTGGTGTAGACAGGAAGCTGTAGCTGCGATTAGACCCCTGGCCTGGGAACCTCCATATGCCACAGGAACAGCTCTAAAAAAAGGGGGGAAAAAAAATAGAAGGGTTGCAGAAGGAGGGAGAGACAGAAAGAGACAGGCAGACAGACAGGCAAAAAGAATCAGATATGGAGAGAGAAACACACAGAGAGAAAAACAAAAGCAGAGACAGTGAGAGAGATGAGAGAAAACCAGCGATGATGGGAAAAAACTCTGACAATATTTCTGGAAGGCAAGGGGATGGACTGGGTGAGCCTTGGCCCCACGGGTCCTAGGAGAGGAGCAGAAAGGCTGTTCCAGTCAGGGACATGCAGACTCATCTCGGGGACTGTCCCCAACGTGGTCAACTGGAAGGTGGTGCCTCATGGAGGCTGGAGGGGTTCCCAGGGGGATTCCCTCATGTGGGCGGGGGAGCTGTTGGCTCTTGGAGGTGAGTCAAGTGTTGGTGGCCCTAGGGTACAGACCACTTTCCCACCTGCCTCTGGCAGTCCAGCCCAGGGTTCAGACCGAACAAGCCACCAGAGTCCAGGCATCGGATCATTTTCAGTGGCGGTCACTCCCCATGAACCAACAGTCTCCCCAGGAGTCCACTGGGCTCTCGCCCCGGCTCTCACCACCAGCCCCCTTCCCCCAGGTCCTGCCTCCTCCCCACATATCAGGGCTGGGGGCTTGGGCCATTGTGGGAGGGTGATCAGGCACTGCTCTGCATCAGACTTGATCCCTGGGTCAACTCTTCACAAATGACTCAGCAGTGGCCCTGCCCTCGCCGGTCATCGGCCAGCAGGGGGACAAGCACACCTGACACACGTGGCCGGTGCTGAGAGAGGCGTGTAGACGTCGCCAGGGGAGGATGGGAGAGGCTCCTGCTGATGTGGCTGTCGCGAGGGCCTGGGGAAGAGCTGGGCCCTAGAGGACAGAGAGCGGAAGAACTTTCCAGGCCGGGGGTGGGGCACAAAGGGGAGCGAGGAATGGGTGGTCTGGGTTTGCTAGAGTGCAGGATGCACATCCGGGTGGGCTGCAGGGCACCAGGGGCCCGCCTAGACCCAGTCCCAGAGACAGGGCCCGCGAGGGCCTGGGGCCAGTTTAGGAAGCATCTGGCCCCACCCTCCACCCCATCCCCACAGAGTCTGGGCTCACCCCTAGAGGCCCTGAGCAGAGGCAGAGGGTGCTCTGAGGCAGAGGGGCCAGCACTTTCCCCTAGCACAAGCTCAGAGTTCTGTCCCCAGACAGGTGCTCAGCCAGCCCCTGTTGTCCTGCCTAGCCATCCTCCCCTCCACGAGCTCGCTGGAGAAGGGAGGACCCAGCCCCCGCTCCCACGGACATCGTCCCACACCGCCTGCCTCCCTTTCAGGTTTAGCCAAGTTAGGAAATGACGTCACAGGGACAGCCTTTATTTCTAGGGACGCTTCCTATAAGAACCAAACATTCTGTGGCTACAGGAAAATCCCTGGCATTCCTACCTCCTGCATCAAATGCCCCCGAGTCCACCGGCTGATGCTTCAACTGCAATGAAATGTCCAGTAAAGTCTGGCCCAGTGGGTTTCCCCAGCACCCATGGAGCAAACCCCAGGGTCTCCTGTGTGTGTTTCTGTGTGTGTCTCCCAGCGGGATGACCTAAGTGCCAGCAGCGAGTGCAGTGAGGGTGGAGGGGACAGGCTGGGGAATCTCGACTCCAGCCGTGAGTCCAGGGTAGAAGTTCAAGTACATAATAACCAAGCTTGAGGGGACTGCTTTTCATCATAGCGGCTTTGTTACGCGCCACAGAGCTGGCACAGGGCTTTCAGACCCATGTCAGGCTAGACCCCAGCACCTCATGCAAGATTTCCCACAAGCTTGCAGTCAGAAACCGTGACCTTTCAATGCTTCCACCTGGCCTGGGACACAGACTCAGCCAGTATCAGACTCAAGGCATGGCTTCTACTCCTTCTCCAGGGCCTAGGAGCAGGTCAGGGAACCCTCCCATACCTGAGCACCCAGGCCTACTACCCCAGACCCTAACCCTTCTCTTTGATTTCTAGGAACTGGTATCTACAGGCCAAGGGTCAGGCTGGGCATACGAGAGACCAGAGGTAGGAGTCAGATAGACTGAATTTTGATACCCATCCCTTCTATTTACTCACTGTGTGGCCCTGGACGGGTTACTTAACCTCTCTGAGCCTTAACCCCTTTCCTCACCTGTAAAAGGGAGATTACACCCTTGCTTTTTAGAGGGGTGATGTGTGGATTACACACAGTAATGTCCAAATCCGCCAAAGCACAGCGGTGACTGGCCTCCAGCGGAGCTCAGTAAACTCCGGCTACAATCATAAGCTGTTATAAAGCACTTGGCCCGGAGTAAATACTCCACAAACAAGCACCATACAAGTGTAAATAATTATTAATTATTATGATGACTAATCATCATTACTGTTGATGATAAACGTGAGAACTGCTACCCAAATGCCAGCTCCCTCACTCAATCTGTCTGCAGAGAGTTTTTACTCCTCAACAGAAAAGAAACATTCTGGGATCCAGAGCCAGTCCCAAGCAGGCAGACAGGGAGCAGCGTCCCCCCACCACCACACCCCCCAAGCCCCCGAGCAGCACCCTGGGGGCTGGTCTCGCCCAGGCAGGTGAAGTTCTTCCGAACGTCCATCCCCATCTGGCAGTTCAGGCTGCTGATGATCTGCAACTACTTAGCTCCTCTGCCTCTGAGTTGGTAAATATTTTGAGTATCAACCAAACAGAGCACCCCTTTGTGATTCCTCGAGTGCCCCACTCCTGTGCAGCAAGGCAGACCTGCACACAGAAAGTGACCCAAGGAAATCCTGGTCCAGCTCCCAGGACTCTGCCTCTGGGACGAGGCAGGTAAGCAAGGAGCAGGCTCACCTGAGCATGCAAATCTCATCACCCCCCTGAAAACTGAATCAGACTATGGCCCTCAGGGCCTAAGTCAGCTACCCGGGAGAACAGGAATTCAATAAATACATGGATGGTTGGATGCTGGATGGATGGATGGATGGATGGTAGAAGACAGTATATTAATCATGTCTTTTTGTTTTCCCTCTTTTTTCTTTTTCTTTCTTCATTTTTTTTTTGTCTTTTTGCCTTTTCTAGGGCCACACTCACGGCATGTGGAGGTTCCCAGGCTAGGGGTCTAACAGGATCTGTAGCCGCCAGCCTACGCCACAGCCACAGCAACATGGGATCCGAGCTGCGTCTGAGCCTACACCACAGCTCACAGCAATGCCGGATCCTTAACCCACTGAGCAAGACCAGGGATCGAACCCGCAACCTCATGGTTCCTAGTCAGATTTGTTAAACACTGGCCCACAATGGGAACTCCTGTTTTAACTCTTTCTGATGCTTTGACATCTGAGGCTTTGCTCACCCGGGAGAGTCTGCAACTCCCACGCTAGTCAGTTCTTAGAGATGGTAAACACACATGCGAACCAGCTGATCCAGAGCCCTTATCCCACGCAGCCCTTACGCTGCCTCCCCAGCTATCCCATATCAGGCTCTCCGTTCTGGGCTGCTGTCTACCTTCCTGCCTCACCCAAGGGCCAGGGACCCGATTACGAGGGACAGCCTCTCTGCCCCAGAGCACTGTGAAAATCATTCAAACAAGCCGGTCCCCAAACAAACCTGCTCACCTGCCCTCATCCGCTCCTTGCCTTGGAAACCACAATAAAGACTCTTTTCCCCGGCTCCTGCCTCCTGGCCAACACTGGTCCTTCCCCACAAAGGCACCTCCTCCAGGACACTGGGAGGACCAAACTCTCTCTTCAACGGCAATCATCTTCTGATCTGTGGGTCGTACTACATCTGAATGATAATAAAACCCTACACTTTAAAACAGGGACGGGGAAGGATAGAAGGAAGGACAGAAGGAAAGCTAGAAGGGCAGAAGTAACCTGGGCCTCAAGTTTCTGCAGGGATGTCGGGCCCCACAGCTTCGCGCTTTGCTTTGAAAGAAGCAGCTTCCTCCTGGCAGGTTCTGGATGCTTTGGAGAGAATGTCCCCTTCACAGTGCCAGACGCCAGCGGTTAACACTCTACCCTTGGGGACAGACAGGCTTGGGTTTGAAGCACGACCCTTCCTTTCACTGGCTGTGGGACCTCAGACAACTGGCTTAACCACTCTGGACTCATCTCAACTTTTATGACATACACATAAAAGATATGAATATTATGATATGCATCCTCTCACTCTAGCATCAAAGCACTTGGAAGATAGGTAGCTGCTGGTACTGGAATGAGTTGATGCATGCGTAGTGCAGTCCCCAGCTCAGAGCCTGCATTCGGTAAATAATGAATATCATTCCTTGGCTATTCTGCAGTCCTGCACCCCGAGTGCCATCTGGTAGAAAGACTGCAAGCTAAATGTCTTCTTCACCCAGAAGCCCCTATTGGGTGTCTCTTGGCCTCAGGCTCCCAGAAAGGTGTCCCGACCCCCCTGCCCAGCCCCTGGCCCCGAGGTTTCCTCGGCGGGCAGAAGGCTTGCTGCGCTGCGCAAAGGGACCAGAGGGCCTGGCAGCACACCGCGTGCCCGGATTTTCACAGCCCTGGAGTCCTGCTGACCCCCTTCCTGTGGAGATGCTGTGTGGCTTCTCCTGCTGATTTTAAAGTGAGAAGCGGGAGGACCTTTCAACTGGAATCACATTTGCATTTCCCCGTCTCCCCCGAACACCATCACTCAGTAAAAATAGCTAATTTTAAAATGGCTGCTCTTATGATGGACGAGATTAATGGATCTTGAAGAGCAGCCAGTATACCAACTGCTCCTGCAGCCATGATGAAAGCTAATAATGTAGAAAATTCTGCCAATTCCTTTAATTCATGAATATTTAAGCCCGTGAAAAATCTGTCAGATTATATCATTTTTTTCTGGTGATTTTCCGCCTAAGTACATTCGTGGCAGCCTGCCAGTTGCTCAAGAAACTTCAGCGGGAGCAAAATCGTTTTCGTTGTTGTTGTTGTTGTTACTACAGCGTGTCGTCTTCCTGCTGAATTTATGCCCCCTCCCCGTCCAAGGACGGGGTCAGGTTCACTTGACACTGTCACAGGCGACTCCTGGGATTTACCTCAGCAGGCCTAGAACCTTCTAACTGGAAGGCTGCCGGGGCCGTTGCGGTCGGAGACTTGATTTTCAAATTGTGTTTCCCAGTGCCCTAGGGTTCCCCCCAGGGGGTCACTGGAGGCGCTGGACTGGAAAGACTGGGTGGATGGGGCTGTGGGGCCTGCCGAGGCTTCATCAAGCGGTTCTGCTTTCTGCCCTGAGGTTCCATGTAATTGCTCCCTGGGAAGAAATTTAAAGGGGTGGTGAAACCACCCTTTAGCTCGCAACCCCAAAATAACTGATGGAGAATCTGAACCCCCTCAAGTGTAAGACGTCTGTCCCTGTCTCGGAGAACATGAGCGGCGGCAGCTGAACTGCGGCCAGGGTCCCCAGCGCCGAGCCAGTGCTCTCGTCTTTCCAGCACATTCTGGCCAACCCCTTGACTGCCCAGTGCAGCCTGTGGAGGGGGGGGCAGGAAGCCCAGCTCCAATGGGGTGGCCACACGTCCCCCGCCACCGTGGACGGGCCTCTCTGGGAAGCCAAGATGTTTCCTCGCAGAAACAAGAGTCAGACAATGAGCGCGGTTAGCGGTGGGGAGGGAGGGGCGGCCCACTTCGGAGATGATTATCATTCGGGGACTTGGCGGGAGGAAGGAGCGAGCTGCTTTTTATAGGAACTCCAGTTCCTCGTTTCGTTCCCCTCGGATGATTCTCCAAAGAGAGCCGGCTCGAGTCAGCTGGCAGCGGAGCCCGGCGGAGGCAGCAGCAGGCCCGCGATGGCCTGGGTTCAAGGCTCACCCCAGCTGGTCACGTCCTCACCGGGGCGGCCCGGACTCTGCCAGCAGCCCAGGTCAGCCCCCATCCAAAATCAACAAGTCTTTTGTGCTTCTCCTTTAGACACGGTATAATTACAGCAAACATGCATTGGCGGTGAGCAGCGAGCATGAGGCAACTGTTGAAGGCTCTCAGATGCGCTGGCAGCGGGTCCTGGAGAGCGGCGTGAGGAACCGCAGCTCCAGTTGGCCCGGGCTGGCCCCGAGAACAAGGGATCTGCAGAAGTCATGAGTGGTGTGTTGGCACGGCATCCACTCCGTGCCGTTCATCAGTTATTTCCTTGATCGTGGGTTGCGTTTTACCGCCAAGCCAACCGACTGACTCATGCGTCAGTTACTTAAAAAATAAATAAATACTCGGGGCCGGCTGTGCTTGCCGAGCTAAACACGTCAGGCTGCAGACAAAATGGGCCCCTGCCGCTTTCCCGGGTGGTTTCATTTTTCCTCTTTTTGTCCTCTTGTTTGAAAACTATGAAAGTGAAACTGCACACCTCCCCTCCGTGAGCCGCTCCGTTCCCACGGTGGCTGGAGGAGATGGGGGTGGCGTTACCATCACCCCCGGCAGCGTCCCTGCTTCCATCCCCCAGGCTGGAACCCAGGCCCTGTGCAGGAAGCTGGCTGATGTGAGGCGACCTCAATCCGTGGCCCGGAACCCACCCAGGTGTGCCCGGCTTTATCCTCTCAACAGATTTATGCGGAAGATAGCAAAGAAATACAAGTGTCTCGGTTTAACATCCATGCTCTGGCTCACACTTAGTTAAGTGGCAGAGCTGGGGTTTGAACCCAGATTTTGTCAGATTCCAGTGCTCTTCTCCTTCCCAGACTCACCGTTCTATGAATATCAAACATTGTGAGTGAGGTCCATGGGCTTGTTTATAGGATGATTAACACTGACATGGTCCCCGGCCCCCACCAGACTGACATGTAAGCTGAAGAGACACCGAGTCAAGGATAAATTAGACAATTGATAGTTTCTCTGCCATTGTGGTTAACACCCTCAAGGAGAAGTACGGGTTATTACAGCATGGGACCAAGAACCCCGCTGGGCTGGGCCTGCGAGGCCTGAGGGATGAGTAGAAATTAAGTGGGCAAAGCATTCCTGGCAGAGGGAAAGGCAAGAACAAAGGCCCTGAGGCCAGGAAGATGGTGTGCTGGGTGCTGACAGATGCCCAGGGAGCCTGGAGCACATGGAGTGAGCAGGCCTTAAGGGCAGGGAACTTGGCAGGGGCCTCGAAGGCCAAGGGAATGGTGGGGGCTTTGTCCTAACAGCAAGGGGCAACCACTGATGGGTTTTAAGCAGTGGCATAAAGAGGTCTGAGTTTTTTAAAGGATCTCCTTGGTTGCTTTTTTTTTTTTTTGTCTTTTTAGGGCCATACCAGTAGCATTTGGAAGTTCCCAGGTTAGGGGTCAAATCAGAGCTGTAGCTGCCAGCCTACACCACAGCCACAGAAATGCAGGATTCAAGCTACATCTGCGACATACACCATAACTCATAGCAACGCCGGTTTCTTAACCCACTGAGCGAGGCCAGGAATCAAACCTGTGTCCTCATGGATGCTAGTCAGATTTGTTTCCACTGAGCCATGAGGGGAACTCCATCCTTGGTTGCTTTATAACCAATAGAGCAGAGGGGCAGGAGTGGATGGGGGAAGAGCCATAGAGACCAGAGATGCTGTAGGCTCATGGTTTAGGGTCCAGCCAAGGGCACAGGCTGCTGAGGCGTCTCTCCCCATCACCTCACCCCATCTCACCAAGCATCAAACATGCTCCTAAGGTCCTATCAGAGTAGTCTCATGATGCGGGAGTAATTTTATAGATTTGGAGGTGGTGCTTGAAGGGGCAGAGTGACCAGCCCTCAGCCTGGCAGCAAAGGGGTGGCCTTGGTTCTCTCACTCCTGTGCTCATCCCCATCACCAGCACTTCTCTGGCCTGGGAAGAGTCAGCTCCGGCTGAAGCCAGGGCTGGACTGACTGCAAAGCCATCTCCTCTTCCTCGTCCTCTCTTCACACTGCTCTAAGTCGTTCTTTTGAGCAGTCCCTTTTGTTCCCTTCAATCAGCTTTGAAATCTGTTACCCGGTTTTCATCAATATTGAAAAAGTGACCCAATTCACAGCCCCTGCTTTACCCTGGCTAAGTAATATTCCACTGCACACAGAAGCTGCATTTCTTTACCTATTCACACAGTGATGGACACCAGCTGGCATGTTTCTCTTGGGGAAAGTGGAACAGTTCTGGCCAGAAACTGCTCACCTTCTAGCCGAGAATGCCAGCAACGTATTAGCAAGAGAGTCTGCATACAGTAGGTGCTCAAAACTGCTCCCCGAGCCTGAAACAACCGTGTTTTGCTAACTCAGAGTCACCTTCCCACTGTTTGACTCTCGGAGACAAATCCAAGGACGATGACTTGGCACAAGGACAGGAGGGACGGCTAGAATCTCCTGCCAGGGGCGGGAACCAGGTGGGCCTTCTGCCTTCTCCTTGGCCCACGACACAACCTAGGCTTTAAGACTGTGCCTCCCCGAGGAGTGCCACTCCGCCCTGATTTGTTGCCAGGTAGGGACCCAGTTTTGGGCAGAGCTCAGGAATCCATCCCAAATTCTGGCCTCCTCCCTGACTCAGCCACCCCTTCCTCCTCCCCAAAGCTGGGGTCGGAGGTCAAGGGCAAGAGAAGAGCCGGTCCCTCGCCCCCTCCCGCAGCGGCTGGGCTAGTCCCTCGTTGGGCCGCCTGGGGCACTAGATATGAGGGCAAGTGTCCTCTCCTGCCCTCAGTCTGGCTCTCATTCGACTATTCCCACCCCCCTTACAGGACAGAGCAGGACTCAGGTCTCGCGCTAGTGTCAGTTAAAGGGCAGGGATTCCCAGAGCCCTGTATGGTGCAGGGGCACCAAAGTGTCAGCTCTGTAACATGTCCCTTTGACCGCTGTGCCCATTTGCCATGAAGAGCCCTCAAGGCCCTCAAGAGGAGGGCAGCATTTTGACCTAACGCCGTCCCCAGAGCACCGTGGTCTTGCCACAACTTGGAAGCCCCGTTCTACAGATGATGAGGTGGCGGTTCCGAGGGCCTAAGTAACTCACTTGCTGCTAAGCGGGAACCTGTGGATGAAGCCAAGCCTGTTCCTAACGTGCTTCCTGGCTGGGCGGGGAGGAGGGGGAGAGGACCCCTGAGGGGCTCTGTCTCCGTCGGCCAGCCCGTGGTGACAACACAGGCGCTCAGCACACACCAGCCCTGCAGAGACCTGGCACCACACCCTTACAGCCAGCGTAGGGCCAGGGTCTGGGGACCGAGGTCCCACAGAGAGACCCCGCCAAGGCCCAGTGGCGGGCCACACCCCACTGCCCAGGGCCCTTGGGCCCCAATACCCCTGAGAGCAACAGCATGCGAAATGACGTGTGATTAGAATTAGTTCTCCTTGGCAGAGTTTTCGGAATCTTTCCTATCAGCTCCAGACAGGACAACCCCTGGTCCCCTTCCCTACTGCCACCCCTCCCACAGTGTCCCCCCGACCCCTGCAGCCCACTGCCACCCGAAACCAGGCCTCGCTCTGCCTCCCGGTGTCAGGGCACATTTATTTATTTATTTATTTATTTATTTATTTATTTATTTATTTATTTTTGCCTTTTGTCATTAGGGCTGCACCCGCAGCATATGGAGGTTCCCAGGCTAGGGGTCTAACAGGAGCTGTAGCTGCCAGCCTACACCGCAGCCACAGCAACGCGGGATCCAAGCTGCGTCTGCAACCTACACCACAACTCACTGCAACACTGGATCCTTAACCCACTGAGCAAGGCCAGGGATCAAACCCGCAGCCTCCTGGTTCCTAGTCGGATTCGTTAACCACTGAGCCACGACGGGAACTCCTGGTACACTTATTTATAAGAGCACAGCGGGAAGGACGACAAGTGGGATGAATGCACCAGCGGGCCCTGGCAGGGCAGCAGCCTTGCTCACCAAACACACATCATGAAAACTTATTGCTCAGAAAACATCGTGAGTGCCACTAATTCATAAATATTTAATGCCCTCACCGCGGGGCAGCTGGGGTTCCTGCGAGGTGCTTAATTGTCTCCAGGACAAGAAGGCCAGGTTCTCCTCGGGGCCAGGAGGCCTCTCCCTCCTCCCTGCTCCTCGCCCCCCACCCCACCCACCCCTCTGGCCCAAGTGCTGAGCGGGTGTTTTCACTTCCCGGCTCTGCTGCCCGAGGTTGCCCCGCCCGTCTGGCTGAGCCCCAGGCGCTGTCTCTGACCCAGGGGCAGCGCTCAGGCTGGCCTCCAGGCCCCTCCGTCAGCCCCCCAGAGAGCCCTGGTCAGAGGGAGGGGGGCCTGGAGGAGGGGACAGAGAGGGGCCAGAGGAAACCAGGGTGGGGAGACCCTGTGAACCCCAGTCTGAGGGGGGCTGGGGAGGAAAAGGGGGAGGGACTGAGAAGAGGTACGAATCCGGTCCCCAGGGAGGCCCTGCTCGCCCAGCGTGCTGCAGGATCTGTACCCCGGCCTGGGGGCCCAGGAACAGACACAGAAAGAACTTGAATGAGGTGATGGGCTGAAGGGTGCTGCTGGTGCCTGGGGGAGAAGGCAGGCCAGCTGATTGTCCCCTCCTGTTTGGGACGGGCGGGAACGAAAAGAGACACTGTGCGCACCAACTCACTCCCCTCCCTGAGTGGGAGCCCCTTCTGGGCCCCTGGGCCCCCCACCACCTCCCCCGGTGTCTCTATCTGCCCCTCCTCTACTGCTCTCCATTCCCAGGCTGGCCTCCAGGACTGCAACCTCCCCAGGCTCCTTGGCCTGCTGGTTTCTTTTGGGGGGTGGCATTCAGCCATGAGGAGGTCCAGGGGAGATGAGAAGGTGGGAAGAGACAGGGTGTGTCACTGGGGTCCCTACATCTGCCATGACCACAGCGCCTCCCTTGGGGTCCAGTTCTCACCAGGCCCCACCACTGTTCCCTAGGGCCTGAAGACACCACTGGCTCAGCACTCAACAGTGGGTACGTCAGCGCCCATCGGTCCTACCAAGGGCCCCTGAACCAGCCTCAGTATCTAGGAAACCCATCCCAGGCTGCTTTTAATAGTAAAAAAATAATCTGACTAATGCTACAAAACTGATTGCCCATTTCCCTTATGCTATTTGTCCACTCAAAAAATACTAAATGCCTACTCTGTGCTGGTCATCGTCAAGGGAGTAAGACAGGATGAGAAGCTAACAGACACCTGACAGTGCACAACTTGTAGGTCTTGCACAAGAGGTTTCTCTTTTTCCTAAGAGTGGGCGATCAAAACGCTTTTAGGGGAGAGGGATGTGTGATCAGATTTGCATTTTGAAAGAATCTCTCTGGTTGTAGCATGGCGAGCATACAGATGGAGCGAGAATGGACGTGGAGGCCACTGCGAGACCTTACTACAACCAGATGGGACACGGTTGACCTTACAGCTTGAGATGGGACATGGAGGCCACGTGGACTAGTGATGGAGATGGGAGAGGGGTGAGTGGGAGGGTTGAAGAAGGTGTTGAAGAAGTAAAATTGATGTAAGGGATTTAAAATGAAAGGGTGTGGGAGAGAGAAGAAAGAGTCGAGGATGACCCTTGGGTTTCTAGATTGTGCAAGAAGGTGGACAGTGTTGCCATTTTGTGAGATGAGGAACCCCAGAAACAGGACCAGTTTTAGGGACCAGCAGTGGAGGAAGGAAGGTCATGGTTTTGATTTTCAACATATGAAGATTGCGGTGACACCGAAATACTCTTGAGAAGATGTCCAGCAGACAGAGATCAATACATGAGTGTGGAGCTCGAAAGGGGAGTCTGACAAAAGTTGAGAAGCAATTCAAGCCAAGCAGGTGGGTGGGATGTGCTGAGAAAAGAGTTTAGTGAGGAGAAAGTGGTCCGCCCTGAGAAACTCCAAAATGTAAGGGCAGGGAAGGGAAGGGAAGGTTGCAAAAGAGCAGGAAAGCAGTGACCCCAGAGGCTGTAAGAAAATCAGGTGAGTGTCGTGTCCAAGAGACATGTATTAAGAAGGAAAGGGCAGTGCCACGTGTAAGGTCAAAGGAGATGAGGACCGAAAAGGGTCCACCAGACATAGCAACATGGAGATCACTGGTGCCTTAGCAAGAGCTATTCAGGGAAGACCGGTTGGCCTGGAAACCGCTTCATCAAAAATGTGCTCTGCGCTAGGTGCTAGGTACACGGTGGTACCCAGTAGAGCTGCTCGCCACGTCTTTCTGGCTCCCCAGCTGCCAGGGACATAATGGATTCCTGCTGGTGGGTGAAGCCATGTGAACTAGTTCTGGCCAAGGGGGTTGTAAGCAGAGTGAATGGAAGTCACCCACAGGCCCAGCAAGTGGGAGATGTTCCAGGGTTTTATCTGATGCAAGACTGGCAAGGTTCGAGATGGTGGCTGCTCTCTCGGCTGGAGCCCCAAGGTGGCGTCATGACGAGCACACCCTCCCTGCCGTCCTCCCTTGGCATTACCCGGATACGCCGCTACAGTGGCCTGTATTCAGCTCAATCTCTTGTCTGCCGATGTTCCCCTAACAGTTGCATGAAAAATAAATAAATAAGCTTTCCCCATTGATTGAGATTTGCCCTCAGAGCTGAGAAGAGGTCAGGGCACCCAGCAAGCCACAGCCCTTGAGTTGGGAAGTCCCGCAGGAGCAGGACTAAGCATAAGGTGACCAGGATGTGCTCATGGCAGGGGGCGGGGGGATAAGAGACAGGAAACGATGAAAACAAAAGCAGCAAGAAGAAAGACTGCTGACCAAACTAACAGGGAGCTTTCACACTGAAATATACTTTCTCTGGCCGAGAAAGAAATCGCTCTCCTAAAAGGTAATATTTAAGAATGTGGACTTTGTCATCACCCAGACCTGGGTTCAATCTCATCTCTTCCATTTGTTTCCTCTACGATGTTAGGCAACGATGAATGATGTCTCTACCTCACCTGCTCTCCAGGTCCCATCACTTTCCTCCTCAAACTCTTCACTGTTCCAAAGCTCCTAAGTGAAACTGGAAAATATGTGACATGCTGGCTGTCACTCCTAGCTCCTCAGCCTATGGATGACATCACCAACTCATCCCAGCATTCTTCCCTAATAGACCAGATGCAGCCTCAGAATCCTTCTTAACACAGTACTCCAAGCAGCCACCACCAATTCATCAGCTAGCTTTCAAGATGAAATGTTCTTGCTACCTTTAGGCCTCTAAATATCCTCAAATGTCACAAGGCAGGCCAATCTGCTCTTCCTACCTTAACTCCCAGAAATCTGCCCTTTAAGCTCATTTTCTAGTGCAGTCATATTGAGTTAGTGGCCATTTGCTACACAGATCAAGTTCTCTTATCCCTCTTTCCTCTTACACATGATGTGTTGTCCATCCCACCCACTCTCCACCCACTTCCACCCTTGTCCTCCTGGGGGCACCTCTTAAGTTTTAGTTCAAGGGTTCTTCCCATGTCATGTACCCTGTGCATGGTCACCTTCAAGGTCAAGGCTGGCCATAACCTTGAACTGCATGGCCAGCCAAGAGGTCAAGAGGCTTGGCATGAGATGGCCCAAGTGCTGAGCCACAGAGAGATTTGGGATCTGGCCGCACCTCCCAGCTCTCCAGTCCAGGGACTCTGGAACGCCAGGCAGCAGGGTCTTAATAACCAAACCTCCACAGCTATAGGCTATGAAGCAGGGAGAGGAAAGAAACTGGTCTTGAGGTTGGGAGCCCTGAGCCCATGGCCACGACGTGTCAGCTGCAGGCGAAGCAAACCATGGAGTTCAAAATAGAGAAAGAGGAGGAAATGAAACCAGCTCAGCTCCCTGACTCCCCCCACGCCGCTGCAGTGCATCAGAGGATGAATCAGCTCATGCTCTTCATTTCTTTTCCTCTTGGAGGTAGTGGTGGGGCTGGGGGTGAGCAAGGCATATGGTTCCCCATGAGGTCGCGGTCAAGGTCGCTGGACACTTGTTCAGCCCCTTCCCCCGCCTGTGAGAATGAGTTCCGCATCCCCTCACAGCTAGCCCTCCCCACCGCGGCAACCCCCTCCTGGCTTTTGCTTCCCTCTCCCGAGTCCAAGTCAAAGCACTGTCGGCCCCAGCCCCACCCCCACTGGCCCAGCCAGCCCCTGAGCAGAATACAGGGCACAGTCCGAAACCACATCTTGCAACGTGATTCACTCCATCTGTGGAAAGTCTGATGCAATTGTGGGTGAGGAGTCATTTCTGCTGATGAGGAAACCACAGCAACCCAGTGGGGGTGAGAGGGCAATCCATCAGGGCGGCCGGGACCCACACCGAGAAAGGGCACAGACAAGAGACAGCCCTCAGGCTCCCCAGAGCACCCCAGCCACGCCACGGTCAGGGGCCAGAGGCCAGAGAACAGAACCCCAATCAGTACATGGCTGCCCACTTGCTGAGACACAGCAGGGCTGGGGCTGTGGGGGAAGGGAGGGCCACTGGGCCCAGTTCAAAGACACCAACTCTTTCTGGGCCCCCGAGGATGATGCGCTTTTCTCCCTGCACAATAAAAGGTGAATGTGTGAGGTTCTTGGAGGAAGCCAGGCAGCCGTGATAGGAAAAGCCTCTCTCTGGGACCTGGGTCTGATGCCTAGACCAAAAATCGGAGCCATCTTGCTGCTCACCACACTGCACTGGAAGCATCTGTCTCTTCGAGTAAATGAGCTCCCACAGCCAGAGCAGGTGCCCAGGAAACTTACTGAACTGAATCTGAAGTCCCAGAGCTCTAACCGCCTGCACGCTATGACCCGGCTCCTCCACAAGCCTGCTTTGGGTACTTGATCTGCTGCCCGTTTCCGGGGACCACAAAGCCCAGCTCAGCCACCTGCCCAGTGAGCCTTGAGCTTCTCCCCCTGGCTGTGATGGATCAAGCCAGTGATCTCCCCTCTCTGGGCTCCAGCACCCTGACCCTCCTCACAGTTTTGTGCTTGCTTCCAGGACTCAGCATGGGATCATGGGGTATCTTGTGACAGCCCTCGTATTGGGTCCTTTTCCCGTATTTGTATCATGTCTCCACCTTCAGCATAAGCCATTCCAGCCAGGGGCTGGAGATGCCAGCCCTGCCAGAAGGCAGCACCTCAACGCACTAGACTTGACACATCCTTACGAGGGAGGCCTTATTATCCTACTTTACTGGAGAAGAAACCAGGGGTCAGAGGGCAATAGAACCCACAAGGATACCAGTAAGAGATGACATGGGGGGACCCAAACTGTCTTCAAACTCCCTGCCCAGAATTCTCTCCAGACCCCAACCACCTAACCCAGTTTCTCCATGGGGTCTCCTGATGAGGGCCAATGAGATGAAGGGCCCTCTAGGAAGCACCAAGGAAAAAGTACATACAAGAAAGAAGAATGGTTGGTTAACCACTCAGATCTACAGGTCCCGGACCCGCAGCGCCAGGAGCCATATAAAACAAGTGCCACTGTACCTCTCAGGCAGGAGGGCCCCACGCACCATACAGCAGCCATCAGCATGCAAGCCTGACCCCTGGTGGCCATAACCTTGAACTGCATGGCCAGCCAAGCAGCCGCAAGAGGTCAAGAGGCTTGGCAAGAGATGGCCCTAGTGCCGAGCAGCTTGTGGTTCTGAAGGCTGTACCTCCCAACTCTCCAATCCAGGGGCTCTGGAACCCCAGGCAGCAGGGCCTTAACAACCAGACCTCTCACGTGGCCACGAGGTATGCTCATGGGTCATGAATCTCACAGTAACATGGGAAGCAGATAGTCTTAGCCCCTTTCTGTGGATGGATAAACTGAGGCCACAGCAGTGGAAGAAACTCCCCAACTCCAGTCAGGGAACCAATAACAGATCTTATACTTGAACTCAGATTTTCTGAGTTAAAAGGCCACCCCCTCCAATTTTCCTAAAAATCTCTACCATCTGGGTCACTAAAGGCAGGAAAGAGGTGAGGGAACATGGCCTCTAGGACCCCCCCCCTGCCACATACACCAAATAGATTTATTTAAAATCAGATAAATGGGAGTTTCTGTCGTGGTACAGCAGAAACAAATCCGACTAGGAACCAACCATGAGGTTGAGGGTTCGATCCCTGGCCTCGCTCAGTGGATCAAGGATCCAGCATTGACGTGAGCCATGGCGTCGGTCGCAGATGCAGCTCAGATCTGGCTCTGCTGTGGCTGTGGCACAGGCCGGCAGCTGCAGCTCTGATTAGACCCCTAAGCCTAGGAACCTCCATACGCCGTGGGTGTGGCCCTAAAAAGCAAAATAAATAAATAATAAACAAACAAACAAATCAATAAAATGTGTCTTGAAAATAAATTCATTTGTTTGAAGTTAAAGTATTTACTTCAAATACGTGTACATAAATACATTTATGTAAAATAAAATACCTGCAAGATAGCTTTCTACCTTCTGCTAGCAGCCCATGAGCGTTAGGACAGTTGATCTGATAAACATCAGGTCTAGAGTGGTGGCAGACAGGACCGGGCTTGCCAGATTTAGCAAATAAAAATATGGAAATCTCAGGTACGTTTCCACTTCAGATGAATAATGAATGCATTATATGGGACATGTTTAGGCTAAAAAAGTAGACTGACACAGGGCTGCATGGTGAAGGTGGCGGGAAGTGGTAGATCCTGGACACATTCTGTGGGTGGAGCCGTTGGGAACCCCACCCTCAGACTCTGCTCCCTTTGAGTCTGGTTTCTTCTCCTCTGAGCTCTTCCCAGTCCTGCCGCCTCAACCGTGCCTCCCTGGCTCTCCAGCCTCAGTCCTGACTTTCTGCTGTTTTCCTCCTCTCTCCGTGTCCTCCTCACCCCACTGCCATCTGACTGGGTTGTCTGCTCCTCTTCGGCAGCCGGGGTCACAGAGGGAAGAGGGACAGAAGGCACTTTGCTGTTTTTCTTCCCCGCCTCAAGGCCTCCATGCCCCACTCCCCCAGAGGATTCAGGCAAGTGGCCAACGTCCAGCTTTCCTGAGAGAAGCCTGTCCTTCTGTTCAGCACCAAGAACCAAAGCAGGAAAGGCCTCCTGCCAGTCTCCCCACCTCCCAGAGGCAGGAGACCCACAAACCGTGAAGAGGCCACTGTTCCCCCAGCCCTCAGGCGGGACAAAGAGCCAGCACCCCAGGCCACCCACACAGCGCCTACCAAGCCCACTGCCAGGATATGCTCCTGGGTGTCCAAACCCCAGGGGCACTGCACACCTTTTCCCCCAAACTGAACCTCAGAAGGAGATAGCAAAGCTCGTCTTCCAGCGCTAGGTCAGTGGTTTTCAAACTTATTCCCAAATTAGGCCACCGAGGGGGTAGAGGGAGGGGAGGCCTGGGGCAGCTCCTAGAACCCGTTCCCCTACATCAGCCACTCCAGCTCCATTTATATCTATTTCGCGATCCGTGGCTCCTGGTAAAATTCTTTTTTAGGGGAGCCCCTGCTGAAAATATTCACCGACACGCATTTGAGACCCATGTGGTGAGGCTTTGTTCTCCTGTATAAAGACTCCCTGGGTTCAGCTTTCCCAGCATCACAGGGTCTGATCCCTGCTCCCTCAGCAGGTTTTTTTCCCCCCTCTTGTCATTCTCCCTGCGACTTTAAGTCCTGGCACTGCCTGACCCTCACTCGGAAGGTCTCTGTTTCAAAATCCCCACAGCAGCCCCCTAATACCACTTTGGCTGTAGATTACATGGCCCATTTTACAGATGGGGCCACTGAGGCCCAGAGGCAGCAAAACCTGACCTGGATATGAGAATCTGACATACGTTTGTTTGTTTGTTTATTTATTTATTTAATTTATTTATTTATTTATTTATTTTCTTTTGAGGGCTACATCTGCAGCATACAGAAGTTCCCAGGCTAGGGGTCGAATCAGAGCTGCAGCTGCCTGCCTACACCACAGCCACAGCAACACCCAGGTCTGAGGCATATCTGCAACCTACACCACAGCTCACGGCAATGCTGGATCCTTAACCCACTGAGCAAGGCTAAGGATCAAACCTGCATCCTCATGGATACTAGTCAGTTCCATAAACCAAAGAGCCACAACACAACTCCAAGAGTCTGACTTTGGATGCTGGCCCTTGGTGGGCTCCCACTGTGGCCCACCCCCAGTTCCCTGCAGGGATCCCCATCCAGGACACAAGGCTCTCAAATCTTTGGATGGTTGGACTGTCACTGAAAGAGTTTGTCACAGAGCTGGGAGCTCCCTGGGGGGTCATCCTCTTTCAAGCAGCCCAGACTGGCCTGTGGGGAAAATAATGAGGTTCCTGGGGTCCTGACCCTGGAGACCAATCCCTAGGTGGCCTCCTCCCTGAAGCACCCAGTGTCCTGCTGCCTGTCACTTGTTACATGGCAGGAGATACATGCCAGGTGACAGCTTCTGGCTGAGAGTGATGCTCAGTCAATGCCAAGAGGGGACGTAAAGCCTTACTCAAGGCAGCCTACTGAGAACCCATGTGGCTGTCCTGTGGTTCAACCACCAGGGACCGCCCCCTCCCCCAGAACCACCCAGTCTACAAGTCCCACCTTTCACTGGCATCAGAACCAAAACCGCAGGTGCTCAGAGGACCAAGGGTGAGCCCCGAGCCTTGGGATTGTTTGAAAGCTGCCCAGGTAATTTTTTCTGGATGGCCAGGGCTGAGAATCACCAGCTGGTCCAACCTCTCCCT
The DNA here is from genome assembly GCA_004024745.2 of Catagonus wagneri. Taxonomy (NCBI): domain Eukaryota; kingdom Metazoa; phylum Chordata; class Mammalia; order Artiodactyla; family Tayassuidae; genus Catagonus; species Catagonus wagneri. The sequence continues at coordinate 11,087,858 of PVHT021183528.1, read as the reverse complement.
TCCACAGAGGGGGAAACTGAGGCCCAGAGGGAGAAGCTGGTAACACCTTAGGACTAGGACCCAGAAGTCTTTGCACCCCAAACCAGTGCACCCCACAATCTTCAGGCCTGGGTTGTGACATGGGCCAAGGAGAAGGCAGAAGGCCCACCCGGTTCCCGCCCCTGGCAGGAGATTCTAGCCGTCCCTCCTATCCTTGTGCCAAGTCGTCCCCCTTGGATTTGTCTGCGAGAGTCAGACAGTGGGAAGGTGACTCTGAGTCAGCAAAACACAGTTGTCTCAGCCTCGGGGAGCAGTTTTGAGCACCTACTGTATGCAGACTCTCTTGCTAATACGTTGCTGGCATTCTCGGCTAGAAGGTGAGCAGTTTCTGGCCAGAACTGCTCCGCTTTCCCCAAGAGAGAAACATGCAAGCTGGTGTCCATCGTCGGATGAACGGGCAAAGAAACGTGTTTTCTGTGTGCAACGGAAGAGTACTCAGCCGTAAAATAAAGGACATCCGGCCATTTGCAATAATACAAATAGACCTTGAGGCCATTATTCTAAATGAGATTAAGTCAGGTGGAGAAAGATCTCGCTTATATGCAGAATCTAAAAGCATCACACTCGTGTGAACAGAAGTAGACTGATGGTTCCCAGGCCTGGGCTGGGGGCAGAGGTCGGGATAAACGGGAAGGGCTGGTCAACAGGTACAGACTTTCAGTTCTAAGACGAGCAAGTTCCGGGGCAGCGTGCACAGTCAGGTGACTACAGGCGACAATCCTGTGCACCTGAAAGCTGCCAGGAAAGACGGTCTTAACAGCAGCAAACGGTAGTTGTATCAAGTGGAGAATGTGTAACTAACCTTATTCTGGAAAACACCTTCTACATACAGCAAATCATCTTACGGTGCACGTAAAACTTAGATACTATATGTCAATTATATCTCAATAAAGCTGGGGGGCAAATACGAGCTGGGTTCACCCCGCTTTAGCAGCCATGCCCCACTTAACAAAACCCCAAAGGTCCTGGCTTGGAATTTCTGTCTGACCAGCAGAGAGCTTCAATCCGTACTCAGGGCGGGCGACTCCTGGTCTGACTCCAAGCCCGGCCTTGCCTGGCCAGAGCTCTGGAAGGACAGAGCACAGCGCTGAGAGTCAGGACACCTGAGTTCAAGTCCCAGTGCCGCCTTCCAGGGCCTGTGGGGCAAGTCATCCTCCTTCCCTGGGTCTCAGTGTCACGGCCCGAGAAATGGGGAGGGTGAACTCCATCCGCGACGTTCCAGTTTGCTTTGTGCAAGGCAAGACTTTCTTTGCATAAAACCGCCCGTGGGTCACACAGATGATCACAGACCTGCCAAAAGCAGCAGCCAGGCTCTCCCATCCCACTCACCCCTTGAAGACACTCCCTAGAACTCCCTGAAGCTCCACTCCGCTTGGCCAATAAGGTCCCCTTAGGTACTGTCATCTTGGGATTGATGGGGACGGGGGAGAGGGAGAGACAGGAGTGGCGGTACGGGGCCTGAATGCAGGGTCCTGACCAATCAGGGGCTTTTCCACTTGGCATGAGTTTTAATAGCTAAGGAGGTAGTTTGAGAAGGAGTGGAAATGTAGGGACTGGCTCCAGGGTGGAGGGTTGGGGACGTCAGGGGCCCGCAGCCTCAGTTCACATTCAGAAGACTCCCCTTCTCTGCAGTACACGGGTGTCTGAGCCGTAGATGCTCACGAATATTTTGGTCTGCTTCCTAATCTGTGAAACGGGTGCGTCAGGGCTGTTAGGAAGACGACAGAAGGCACGCAAAGGGCTCAGAGCAGGGCCGAGCACATCTCCAGCAGTTACAACCTGCCACTGTGGTTTTCCGTGTTGTTATTTTGCTCCCTTGTGGTTTCTACGCTCCTTTGATTGGGTGGGGGTGGGGGAGAGTCATCTAATTCTTAGCCCTGGGGAAAACCTCATTTTAGAGATAAAGACAGAAAGTGAGGCCTGGAGAATGAAAAGGCCTTGCCCCAGTTCAGGCGCTGAATCAGAGACACGCTGGGGCTTGGACCAGGGAGGGACTCCAGCCTCCTGGGGCGGGGGGGGGGGGAAGGGGGGGGAAGCTGCAGCCGGAGCGCACAATACCGGTTCCCCCCCACATCTCAGCCTGCGTGGACTTACTCCCACACACCCTCCACCCACCAGTGGTGAAACCGCTGACCCCTGAGGCAGGCTTGGGCTCCCCTCAGGAGCACACCCTCCCTTCCCTGCAGGGCCAAGGCCTGTAATTGCACTCACTGTCCCCCCCCCCCACTGCCCCGGGGGAGGGAGCCTGGGCTTCATCCACATGTCGGGTCTCCGGGGCAGAAACCTCAGGCAGAGCCACATCGAACAGCCTCAGCCTCGTCACAGCTCCCCGCAAACCACTTCCTGCCCAGTTCCTGGCACCGCTGGCCTGAGGCTCGTGGCAGCTGCACGGCCCTGGTCTCTGCTGCTCCACCGATCCCAGCCCACTGAAAACCCACCCTCCCACCCACAGGCAGGGGCACGAATCTACCCACGCAGGTGGAGGGGCCGTGGACGGGGTCACGGAGGCAGTGGGAATCCCACCAGGATAATCTATTGTCCTGGCTGTTCGTGAGTCCCCAGCCACTGTCTGTAATTTGCTTGCCCAAGCGTCCTCCACGTCTCCCACAGCAGAGGGAGGAATGGAGATGCCAGGCTGGCAGCCCCCTGCCCAACCACCCAGGGTTGGGGCCCAGCCGGGCCCATTCCCCAGGGGGACTTGTCAAAAGAGCAGAAAGATCAGAGGATTTGGAAGCAGACAGATCTGACTTTGGATTCCAGCTTCATCGCAGCCTTACTGTGACTTGATCAGTGGCCTCACCTTGCTTAGCCTAAGTTTTCCCACCTAGTAAGTGGAGAGCATAGTATCACTCTCCCAGGTGTGTCAGGAGGAGCGACTGAGCTAACACGCACAAAAGCCTACGCAGTATCCGGCACATGGCAGATGCCAATCTCTAGTGTCCTTGCTCCACCGTGGTGGTTCTGGTGAAGTGATGACAGGCGGCACAGCGTCAGAAAGAGCCCTCCAGTGGGAGGCAAGAGACTGAATCCAATCCGGGGGCAGCCTCTGACTTGCTGTGTGTCCTCAGGCCTGCTGGACAACCTCTCTGGTCCTCGGTTTTCTCGTGCCTAAGTGTGGGAATAGGCCAGATGGTACAACAGGGAAGGCGAGGCCAAGTCCTGAGCCCTTTCCTAAACACACGTACACACACACGGGCAAGAGGGAACCTGGGTCTGCACCTCACACTAGAACTTCGTGTTCAAACTTTGGGGCTTCCCCACTCCTGCAGTTCCCGAGGAGGCAGCCATTAGTCATCCCATCTGTGACCGATACACTTAGACTCTGAGTAAGCAGACACATCATGGGGCCCTGATCCCCTCACACCCAGAAAGCTGGGGAGAGGTTGGGGTGATGGGCCTGGAATCTGTGCCCTGCGGTAGAGACGGGGGAACCTCATTCCACCCTCCTTCCCAAACCAGTAGAGCACACTGCCAGTGTGATTCACTTTTTGAAGACACAGAATAAACAAGCCAGAGAAGAGATTAGATCTTTGTTCCCCGGGAAGAAAGGCAGTCGGAAAAGCAGGGTTGAAAAATGCTGAAACCCAGGGTTGGCAAACAGAAAATTAGTAGCAGATTAATTTCATTGTCTCACTGGAGAGTGGAATCTTGTACATTAAGTAGAGGATTAAAGGGAGATTAATTTCCCATCTCACCAGGCTGGGCAGAGTAGCCTGGAGGGAATTCACGGGACCTCCCCGCCTTTGGGGAGCAGGGAGGTCAGTTTCAATGGAGAAGAGGCGAAGTTTGTCTTGGACGTTATGGGGTGAAGCGGATGGGCCATGTGGTCCCAGGCCCTTGACAGCTGGGAATAAAGCTCTGACCTTTCAGAAAACTGGAGCCCCTACAGTCGTGACTCCTCTATGTACCTTTCTGATCCTGCAAAATTATGCTCAGATTCATTCCATCCTACTCACAAGCCCTCTGTGTACCCATTTTGTCCTTCCTTCCTTAAAATTAATCTTTGTAAAATAGTTATCTAAGTGCCAGCACTTTCCTTAGAATCAATCTATTTATCCTTGCAAAAAAAAAAAAAAAAATCCCAAGAGGAGTCACTATTGATAGCCCCATTTTAAGGGATACCCAGCAGAAAAGAATCTGACTAGCATCCATGAGGTTGCGGGTTCGATCCCTGGCCTTGCTCAGTGGGTTAAGGATCCGACATTGCCATGAGCAGTGGTGTAGGTCACAGACGTGGCTTGAATCCTGAGTGCTGTGGCTGTGGTGTAGGCTGGCAGTTCAGCTCTGATTTGACCCCTAGCCTAGGAACTTTCATATGCCGTGAGTGTGGCCCTAAAAAGACCAAAAAAAAAAAAAAAATCCCCATTTTAAAGATAAGAAAACCAAGGCAGAGAAAAGTTAAGTGGTAATGCTACTAAGTGGCAGAACCAGGATTTGACTTCAGGCCATCTGGAAACCAAGTCTGTGCTCTTCACTCCTGCCTCTCCAAATACAGAGTTTGCTTACATGGAGCATGCCTGAGCTACGTGGTGCTGTCTGGGCTATTCCTGGTCTGCCGCAGTGGCCAGTCTCAGAGTGAGCCCCGCCCTGCCCTCAGCCCTCACTCACACATGCACCTTGAGGTCTTGGCCAAATTAGAAGCATCTCGGGCAAGTTTTGAAGGTTGTCACTGGGCCTGTTGTGGTGGCTCCGGGCTGCAGCTGCTACAGGTGGAAAGCAAGCCAGATTCAGCAGAGGAATCCGCCCACCCATGGAGCCAAACCCAGACAGGGGTGGGTGGTGCTGCCATCCTTGCTGCGGAGGGGGGTGGAGGTAGAACAGCCCAGGGCCAGCCAAACCTCAAATAGCTGCCTGCTCCAGCTGCCTCCTAGGCCCGCGGTTAGGATGTGGACCCAGAGAGAACTGGTCTAAGGGAAGGAAAGTCTATGGCTTGCCAGCTCACTGCAGCCCAAACCACAGTGTGGCGAAGACAGGAAAGGCTTGATAAGACTCCCCGCTGAGGGCAAGGGTATACGAGTGGGTTCTGGAAATAGCTGTATCTAGTCTTCCCTCAGGGATGGCAAATAGTCTTCAGTTTACAGGTCAATGCCAATCCACCCAGGATGCCAAAGTCACACCCTGACTCAGCCAGGAAGAGTTCTGTGATTAGCAATGGCTGCTATGGGTGCAGCATCAGAGAGTGGCAGCATATGGCAGCTTATTAACCCTCCCTGTTAGCTCCATCATATGGCTCTTAGAACCCTCCCCAACAGCTTCATCTCCCACTCCTCTCCTGTGCTTCTCACCTCGATCCACTCCCAAGTGGCTAAGGTTCTCTGACCCTATTCTTGAAAACAATGGGTTATCGTATGCTTTAGGGGGCTCTGTATGTGTTCCCACTGCCTCCCTCCTCACCTGCCTGGTCAACTCATTTTCATCCTTCAGAACTCTGTCCTGGCATCATGGCCCCGACCCCTGCCTTGATCACTTTCTCTTCTGAACATCGTCATCAACAGAGCTAATGTCTCTGAGTGAGCCCCAGGCCCAGCATGGGGCCAAATTCACTCCATGCATCATCCTCACAACTTTTCAGAAGCCCTGTACTATGTTCTAAAACCATCCTGTTTTACAGATGAGGACCTGACACTGCATGATGTTAGAAACGTTCCCCAGGTCCCCTGGCTGGGCCGTGATGGAACTGCAATCTCAACCCAGCTTAGCAGGTGCCGAGGCAGATTTTAACCATCACGCTGTGACCTGGCTATTGCCTCTCTCATTATATCACGCCGAGGGATAATTTTTTATTCACGTTGTCTGTCTCCCTTTCTCAACAGTTCCTTCCTAGATGACAGGCCATTTCTCTCTCCTGTATCCTCGGCCGCTAACCCAGGGCCCAGCACACAGGAGGCACTCAATGAAAGTTGGTTGACCTGGATCTGACGGAGTGGGGAGAGCCTACTTGTCCTGTCCCCTGCTTCAAGTTTGTCCCAGGCTTCCTCCCAGGACTTGCCTCAGCCGTGCATGTCTGATCTGGGAAGTGAATGCTGAACCGAACCTACTGGGGAGTTCCCACTGTGGGCTCTTCAAGGCTGGGCAATCTTTTCAACGTGGGAGATTTATCTCCCCAGAGAGATTATAAACTCACAGTAGAAGACAATGTATACATCTTCCCTCTTCTTTTTATTTTCTTCCTTGTTTTTGCTTATTTATTGAGAGCTTCCATTTCATCCACCGTGAGCTGGGTCCGAGGAAACACCTCTGCCCCCATGCAACGTAATCAAGGTGGGCTTTGTGAACAATCCACTAGTTTCAAACACACATTCCCTGATTCCGCTCACCCTCCAGATTCTGATTCTACAGGACTAGGATGGAGCTCCCCACTGCCCAGCTTTGACAAGACATTTCTGAGGCAAAGGCGTCAGCAGTCACTGTGCTGCAGAAATTCCCACATTGCCGCCCTAGCCATCAGCGATGCTGGCAGCTCAGTGACGAGCTCAAGAAGGTCTGGTTGTGAGTGGAAGGGGGTGCAGTGGGGGGTTCTGGTCCTCCTTCTGCCCACAGAGGCACCGGGGGTCCTAATTCCAGCAATTCCTCTCTCAGACTCAACTTAAACCCCTCTTCCCTGGGGAAAGCTCTCTGGTTCCTCAAGCTGAGTTCAACGCATGCTCACTTCTCCAATCACAGACATGTCCCACTGTGACCGCCTGGGTATTCGTCTCACACCCACCCTAGACTATGAGGTCCTTAAAGGAAAAGATTCTTATCAACTGATGTTGTCCACCCATCACTGGGTGGACAACATCCAAGCTCAGGACTGAGAGATGATGCTGCCTGGTGGTTTAATTAGTGAGCACGCCCACCAGCAGCTATGCCCAGGACTCTGAGGAGTAGCCACAGTGACACCGGCCTTGGAACCAGCTGGATCTGGGTCTTGCTATTAGCAGAGTGACTTGGGATGCATAACATGCCTCTCTGAGCCTCACTGCTCTCTCCTGTAAGATGGCAGTAACTACACTAATGCCTCATAAGGCTGCAGGGAGAAATAAATGGTGAAGCAACTCCAAAGGGCCTGGGACCTCCCTGTCCCGCCAAGACCAAGTCCCACCTCTTGTCCCAATTGCCCGCCTAAATGTCCTCTTCCAGCAGGGTCTTCCTGGATGAGGCCAGCCTGCCCCTGCCAGGCCCCGGTTAAGACAGAGATTTTCTGTCCACACTCTTATTGAGACGAATCATCCTTTCCTCAAGGTAAAAACGGCTCTCTTCTAAGTTGTGGGCAGCACAGAACACCATTCCCTGAGAGGCCCCGAGCTCAATAAGCAAATCCTTGGCTCAGTGACACCCAGCAACCTGGTCACATCTCCCCCTGATGGGCATCAGGAGGAGGGCGTCCTCTCCCTCTGTTTCTAGGGAGCAGCCGGAGCCTTTAAGCTAGGGAGCTCCCCGGGGCGACAGGCACCCTGGGTGTGGAGGCACCTTGCGCTCGTGACTCACCCGTGTTTAACGAGTGGCATGCTCCTTTCAGGCAAAGGGAGACCATGTCCCCCACCAGCAAGGGCAGACGGTCCGCTCCCCTCCACACAGCTGTGGCAGGCATTGCAGATAATTCAGCCAAGTGAGATGCACTGAAGGCAGAGCAGCAGCGATCTGAGAGAATGTGTAGCAAGGAGCTGATATGTTCTAAGTACCTCCCACGTGCAGGCACAGGGCTAAGGCTGGTCACAGACACCACTGTCTTTTGATCCTCAAGGGCAGGCTCGTTTTGCAAATAAGGACACTAAGAGAACGTAAGTGGCTTGAACCTGGCACAGGATAAGTTAGCAAACTTCCAAAATCCAAACCCCACCAACTTGGACTTCAGAGCCTTCTTCCCCAAAGCACAAGCGAAGGGTGTCAGCTCTCCTGGGTTGAAATGTAGTCATCCAGCCTCTTCCCGGACAAGCTCCATCCCACCCTCCCCTGAGGGGGTCCCACCCAGATCCAAGGGAGGAAAATCCCCAAGCTGGCAGGCCTGGAGCCTGCACGTTCCAGCCCTGACCCTGTCAGCCAGAGCTGTGAGCCATTGCCACTCAGGCTGGCAGCCATGGAACACGGTACTCACGGCCGCAGCCTCAGTGGCATACGGACCCAGGTTTGAATCCTAGCTCCTTCAGCCTCCAGTTGTGTGATTTTAGGCAAGCTACTTTGCCTCTCTGAGCATTAGTTTCCCCACTTGTGAAATTGGGAAAAGAATCTTTCCTGCAGAGGGTTGTTGTACAGATTAAATCAAATAAAAACTCTACAAAGTATCTGGCACAAAGGTAGGGCTAAATTAGAGCTGGATAGTCTCACGAGTCCCTCCCAAGTTAACATGTCCTCAACAGAATGAATCAGCTCCCCCTTCAGCTCTTTCTGGTTTTTCTTTTTTTTTCTTTTTTTTCCAGTACCTTATCTCTCACCAGGAAGAAAGATAACTAAATATCTCCAGGCAGTAGAGAAAAAATAACTAGGTAGGATCCGGCTGCCTCTGCCCGTAGCTGAAAGTTTTATGAAATGAGGAAATCCTCTCTCCCACCTCCAAGTGCCTGGCTTAATGAGTCTAGTCAGAAGGAAAACATTCGCTGTTACTTTCGGGTGGGCACGTGGGCAGGAAAGGCAGGTAGTCCCTGGTGCCCGCCCGCCCCAGGCCTTCTGGAGGAGAAAAGTGGCGTTCCTCTTCCTCTGTGATGCCAGGGATCAGAGGTGAAAATACTCTGAATTTTCTTACAAGGTGGCTCACATTTTAATGTATTTCTAGGTTCTAGGAACATCCAGGGTTTAAAAATGCCAAATATATAGAGCAGTTCTATCAGAAGAGGAGGTATCAGCAATTCAAGGCAGAGGCCCCAAGTGCACATGTATAAATGTTCGGAGAGTCCCTGAAAGTCAGAGGCACCAGCAGTCTGCTCTAAACATCCCCACGACCATTCAGCAGGCCAAATGTCTTGACAAAGTGCATCAGAGTCTTGAATCTCACAGACCCTATCTCTGTAGACCCGGCTTCCAAGAGCAAACAAACAGCCTTTTACAAAACTTGCGGAGAAAAACAACAAACAGTTCCTTGTGTGGGAGCAGCCCATGAATAAAGGCACTTGACACATCTAGCTGAGAGGCTAGCCAGGTCCTGCATTTCAGGCCCTCTTTGCTAAAAACCCCCGGCCCTCCCCTGGACCAGCCATTAGAGTCATCATGGTGACCAGGTGACTTTACGGGTGGGGGTGTGGGCAGGTGGGGGAGAAGGAGTCCTATCACCTGCTGGTGCTTTAACAGCTCAATGCTCCCCCACACTAGCAGCCCAGAGTCACCCCAACCCTTCCTAATGGAGCCAGACTGGTTTAGTTTCCAGTTCTGCCACGGGCTGTGTGACCTCAAGCAAGTCATTTAACCTCTCTAAGCCTCAGTTCCCTTTTCAAGAAAACGAGGATAATAAAACTCCCTTGGGTTGCCCATCCACTTGCTCCCCCAAGATCCACAGCTACCGTCAGTGTCTCCTCCAGGGGCTCCTGACTCATCCCAGCGCCCCGCCCTCAATAATCACTCCGCCTGGTTGCCACCTGCATGCTGTCATCCCTCAGCCTCAGCTCAGCTTCAGAGAGCTTGTGAAATGTCCCTGCAATAGCCGGGGGTGCAGGAGGGGCAGTTCACGTCTCCATGCAGAGAGCACGGCAGCTTTGGGAGAAATTACAGCTAAACTGGAAGAGACTCAGCATGTGGGAGGGAGGGCCCTTAGAAGTCAGGGATCCAGTCCCAGCTCTGCCAACAACCCACCAAGTGACCCTAGGCAAGACCGTCTCTGCTCTGGGCCTGGTTCTTCCTTTGCATGAAACAACGGGTTGGACCAGAGCTGTGAACTACCATTTGCATGGTCTGGGGACACATCCACACCCTTCGTGGGCCCAGGAGGGCACAGCTGAGATGGTACAGCCTTCTCTGATATGTTTTATACATTGGGGGTCTCCAGGCAGTTTCAATTGAGAAAAACCAACTCTTACAAAACAGTCTTACAAACCAACCATCCCGGGCATCTGCCTAGACCCTGGGTAGAGTAAGGAGGAGGAGGCCAGTTAAGCTGCTGAATGAAGGAAGGAAAGAGAGGGCCTCGGAGATAGGGCGGGCGAGCCCTGATGGAAGGGCAAGGGAAAGGAGAAAGAAGAACTGGCAAGCAAGAAGGGGGCGGGTCTAGAACAGGAAAGGGGGTACAGACTTCTGGGGCCCCCACATGCTGCCCGCACATCAGCCTCATGAAGGCCTGGCTAACCTGGAGCTCGGGAGGGGCTACTTTCCCTGACCCGGAGCTTCACCATCTTTTTTTTTTTTTTTTTTTTTTTGGGCCGTGCATGTGGCCTGCAGAAGTTCCCAGGCCAGGGACTGAACCAGCACTGCAGCAGTGATAATGCCAGATCCTTAACCACTAGGCCACCAGGGAACTCCTCTGCTCTGAATATCTGATGGCCCCACAGGAAGGAGGACAGAGCTTCCTGGAGGAGGCAGAGGCAGTAATGAGCCCCCTGGGTCCTCTCACGCAGTAGCTGAGCCTGTGTCTGGAAACCAGCTGTGCCCTCCCTCCTCGACACCACCCCTTCCATCCAAGTGCCGCGTGTCTATTCCAATCAAAGCCCACATCATAAGAGCTCCAGGTCTGACCTGGCTAATGGCCGGAGCCGGCCCCAGGCTGGGTCCCTACGAGGGCCTGGCCTCCATCCTGCCTGTGCCCCTCCCAGACCCTCAGCCTACCGCCGACTTCAACCAGCAGTTTTCTCTCGGCGGAAGAACTTTCTGGAGAGGGTTCAATGCTCAATCGTGCCAGGCACTGGCATCGGCCACCTCCGTCACCTGGGAGATTGGCAGACCCATTTTACAGATGAGGGAATAAGATTCACAAAAGGCAGCTTACCCAAGTCCGCACAGCCACTTGGGGAAGAAGCAGTACTTGAGCCCACAAGTCCAAAACCAGGGTTCTTTTCAACAATAACCACCGCTCACGTCATTATCAGTCGTGTCCTCTCAGTCGTCACTCGCTGGCACCGCCAGGTGAACCAGGAACAAAAATTCAGAGTGAGGAACAAACTGGAAGGCTTGAGACGGCGACCCTCACAGTGTCGAGTCAAAGGAGAAGGGGCCGCTTTTTTTGTCCGCACTTTCTGTCCTTCGGGGTGGGGCCGCTTCCAGCCTCAGTTTACAGGTGAGGAGCGTGAGGCTCAAAGAGCTTAAGGAACTTGCCCCAAGTTTCGTCCAGAAGACACACTCACTCGCCTCCTACCCATCTCGCCGGCTTCACACAGCCTCACCGGGGACCCCGCTGCTGTGCTCTTCGCTGAGAAGACACGGGCGGGACAGACCTCGAGGTTCCTGACCTTGAGGGGCCAGCGGCGTTGAGGAGGGGCAGAGCTGAGGCAGGAGGGAGATGGGCCCCCGGGCTGAGAACAGCTGGGGCTTGTTAGGCCGAGTTAATTGGGCCCTGCTTCTCTTTGATACGTCAAGGAGAAAGTTAAATGCAGGAACTGGGCTCTGCTGGAGTAGAAAGATGACCACTTCAGTCACTCCCGGGGTCAAGGAGACCTCCCCCGTCACACATGCACACTAAGACTCCTAGGGGTCAGAAAGGGAGGGGGCGCCAGGCCATCATAAGTCCCAATACCGTCCCAGCATCCTGTGCTCTGGAATCCATCTTTGCCAAAAGACATGCACGCATATTGGGGAGGGTCCTGTGTCCAGTCAGGTGTGAGAAATAGAACGTGATAATTGGCCAAAGGAAAACAAAGACCCGGAAGAACCGTGCTATATAAGTGATTTAAATCACCTCTCTGGTGCCCTCCTCACTGAGAAGGACGCCTGCACCCGCACCCCTCCTCTGGGTGTGTATTACTGCCTTGCTTCTGTCTTAGATAAACTACTTCTCTGTGTGCTCTCCCACAGGTTGTACTGTGATTCCAACAATAAACTTTACACCTGTTTTCACAGTCTTTGCCTCCTTGAAACAGTCTTGCTTTCAACAGGGAGCAAGAATCAGGGCAATTCTGCTGTTAGCCTAGTGGCTAAGGACTCCTGGTTTTCAACAAGGCTGCCCAGGTTCAATTCCTGAGCAGAAAATTAAGCTCTCGCTCCAAGCTATCACTCACTGCTGTCTCTCCAGAATCAGAAGAATGTCACATCCTGCAGGAAAGTTCCCTGATTCTCCTAGACCAGGCTAGGACACGGTTACACACTCTCCTTGTCCCCCATGCTTTCCCTTTGTGGCCTAAATCACAGGCCTCTTGAGATGTCAGTGGGGTTCTCCGTTTGAAGCCTCTGTCCTAGAGTGTGCAGGGCCCAGGGCCCCCGGACACAGAGATGCCCGTAAACACTTGCTCAGTGGACAAGGTCACGGATGGAAGGGTGGATGATAGATAAGCGGGCAGTGAGGTGGGAGGTCAGAGAACTGAGAGAGGGTAAAGCAAACGCAGAAACCTGGGCAAAGGGTAAAAGAGAAAGTCCCACATATGTGTGGGTGGGGGAAACCAGCCAAGTGGCAGCCAATATCTCTAGCACTTTACTGGAAAGAGACAAGCCTGCGGCCACATGAAAAGAACAAGTCAGGCGACCAGGGTCAGTTTCCAATTGCTGACAACCTTGCTCAGGGTCCTGACCTCTCTGACCTCCGCTGTTTCTACTGTGACCCGAGAGGAGGGGGTTGACCTCACTGAAGTTCGAGGTCCCTTCTATTTCCAAAACCCTGGGACTAGGCCCAGCCAGCAGCTCTCAGGACTTCCTCCCTCAGACCAAAAGCCCCGGCCCCCAGGAGCCCTGAATCCCTGCTGGGGATGACCCTGAAGTGGCCATGTGGTTACAGAAACCTACGATTTCCCCCTAAATTACCCCAAGTCCACCTGGGGCTGCCAGGTCCGGCTGTGTCTTACTCACAGCCACAAAGCCTGGCTGTGCTGAACTTTGGATCTGGGACTTTGGGCAAGTCACCGTGAGCCTCAGTGTGGATCGGTGGAGCGGGGCGCAGGAGGGGGTCCTATCTTTGACTCAGGACAGAAGTTATGCCCCACCTCCGATCCCCCACCATCACCCCCAAATACCTTGAACTCTAATAGGATGAGGTTTATACAAGAACTTAGGCTCAATGAAGCTCCGGCCACAAGGTCAGGCATTAGCCAGAAGAACCTTGTCATTGAGCTGTCCTCCCCTCCCCCGCCCCCAGCCCCTCTTGCTCCCATAAATGCCCCGTGTCCTGGAAACCCCATCTTTTTCAACAATCCAGGTGTCAGTGACGGTGGCTCCAGTGTTACTTCTTTCCCTGGTGTGTTAATGGAGAGAAAACGCTCTGAGAGGCAAATCCAGGCTCTGTAAGGGGGAGTTTCCTGCCGGCAATGAAGAGACCTGGCAGGACAAGAAGCCATTCATTCAGAAACCTTCGTTCAGCTGCGCACTCGGCCTAGTCCTGAGAAAGGTCTGGGCCCAAACAGCACCTGACACTGGGGAGTCAGAGGCTCCAGCCGACCAGGAAGGTAAGGAGGACTTGGGGAGGGGAACACTTCCTCAGATGCCAGCATTTGAACCTTAGCGGGGTTGGGGCTACCCTGGGTGGTAGAAACAGCAGAGCTAAGATGCCAGGACATTCTCAGGGCTCCTCTCATCCGCCCCTCGCTGCGGACAGGGCCTCCTGGGAGGGGGGCGTGGATAAGAGTCAGTCCCAGGCCCCCGCACTCTTAACTGCACGTGCTCTCTTCCAGAGGCACTCAGCAGCTGTTCCCCAGGTCACCGTGGTGGGTGACGTGACCGTGGCAGAGGTGAGATGCCTGGCCGGTTTCTCCATCTGAGGGGCTGGGGGTGGAGAACTGGACCAGGTGAAGCAGGAGGTAGTGGGTCCCAGTCTGAGCAACTGCAATCGGTTCCCTGTGGACAGATCACTTCAAGATAAAAAGTTGCATCTTGCTTGGATAAAAGCGGCTATCTCTTTCTCATTCCTGAGCTCGAGGAGACCTCGGAAACTACCCTGTGTAGAAAGTTTCCTCAGGGTCAGAGAAAGGAGAAGCATTAGACCGTAGCATATCCGGTCAGCTTCCCAGAGACCCCTGTGCTAAAATCCATCCTGACGGCAGCGCCCCGAGTCAGGCCAAAGCAGACGAAGCAAGATGAGTGGCCAGAGGAAGCCCAGAAGGACCGCCCCACACAAGCAATGTGAGGGACCTCCGAGGGACTTGCTCTCTTCCTCTCCTGCTCTTTCTTCGCTCCCGCCCACTGCCTGTGCCCATGTTTTCTCCACACCTGTCTTCTCTCTCTCCCCTCTTTGAATAAACACTTCATTGCCTCGCGACCCTAGTCTCTTTGCAGCATTCTTTCTCCAAAGGGACGAAGTTCTTGGGACCTACATCAAGTGGTTAGGGTTCAGCGTTCTCACCTGACAGCCACCCGAAAACATGGGCACCACCACTCTTGGGGGCCCTGGATGCCACGCCTCCATTAGGAAGGCTCAGCTTTGGGAACCAAATTCAAGCTGTCTGCTACCTGGCTGCAGAACACTCCCATCCCTAAAGAAGTGTCACCCCCTTCATTTTCCAGCTTCCAGATTCTCCCCCAAAGCCCCAAAACCAACCCCTGGTTTGGCCTTGGACACCAAAACAGTGACCCCTGCTGGTAACCACATGTTTGCATTGCCAGGCTCTGACACTCAGGAACCTTAGGGCCATCTGGGCAGCAAAACAGGCAGTGGGCACAGACCAGAGGAAGCTGGATGACCAGCGACACCTAAGCCCGGTGGCTAAGTCCCAGAGAGCCCCTTGGATCCCAGTCTTTCGAGGCCTCCTGGGGTCCCCCAGACCTGCCCACCCCAGAGCACTCTGGCTCAAACGAGGCTTTCCGATGCCAAGGGCCATTCTCTTCCCATCCTTATGCTCTGCTACTGGTGCAGACTTACCAGAGCTGAATGACTGAAAGGCAGAGCAGGCTCAGGGCTTCCTGAGTAACCCAGACCCTCCTTCTACTTCAATCAAAATCTCCTCCCCCCCACCCAGTGGTAACAGAGAGCAATCTGATTAAATGGTTCACACTCAGGTGTGGCTGACTCTCGCTAGTGAGGGGGTGAGGGGAGGTGGGGGGAGTTTAGGTGTCTGTGCCCTATGGAGAGAGAAATCTGAGACCAGCCCATGAAATCAGACCTGAAGGCACAGGAGATTTACAGGGGTCCCTGACACCCCTGTCTGAGTAAGGACCTCCACAATCTGTTGTGCCTATGGGAGGTTAATCCTAGAATTAGAGCCCCTCAGAGTGGGAAGGACTTCACAGGCCAGGGAGGCCCTGGGGGTGTGTACACACACGTGCACTGACACGCACGCACACTGACACGCACGCACCACGCAAGCTGCTGGGGAAATCTGGGGAGCAGAGCTGTGCCAGTGGAGAGCCCTGTGTCATCCAACATGTGCCTAAAGGTAATGCCCAGAGGAGCCTCGGAGAAACTCTAGAGAGAGCAGAGGGGCTGGCCGCAGCCTTGGTGGGCAAGCTGTTCCATCTCAGCCGACAGAGAAAGGCCAGAAGAAGGAAGTGGCAGTGGCTCAAGCCCGGGCAGAGGTGTGTGTGCGGTGACCCATAGTGGAGTCCGCGCCCATGGGTTTTAGTAAAGGGTGAATCATGAGAAGACAATATGATGCACGTTACAGGGGAAGGGCCACAAAACAAGTCACCCTCTCTGCCCACTAGGTAATGGTCCTACAATCCTGTGGGAGACTGCACAGAGCGGCTAGTTAGGGGGCGAGAGGCTGGCATTACCACCGAGCCCACGTGTCCACTGTCACCATCCCCCTCCACCTAATGATGAGTGGCGCTCTGGGCCAGGCACCTGTGCTGGGCGTCATGGGGACCCCAGTTACGACCCAGGCCAGACCTCTCCCCGAGAAGGGGCTGTTGGAGCCACGTGCACAACCAGAATCAGCTCAGAATTCAAACTCCTGCCTTGGGATGCCAAGGACAGAGCTCTGGAGGTAGGTTATCCCCTGCTGTTTGGGCAGACAGCGCACAGCTGAGTGTCGGGCCTCCGGGCAGGGCCCGCCCACGGTGCAGGCACAGCACACACTGAGAAGACTGCTTCTGCAGGCTCTGCGAGGTGGTTGTGAACAGACGGGCAGGAAGACTGGTATTTACTGAGCATGAGTCAGGCACAGTAAACAGGTATCTCATTTACTCCCAATGGCCTGAGGAGGAAGGTATTAGCACCTCCAATTTACTTCTGAAGAACTAAGGTTCAGAAAGGTTAAAGGACTCACCAAAGCCACACAGCTAGCAACTGGAATGACCTCAGAGCTCTTGGAGGAGGGAGGGGGAGCTGAGGTTAGACTGGGTGGTGCCTGGTAGAGTGACTTCCAGCTAGCCCCGCCCCCAGCCTTGTGCTGGCCCCTCCCACCCAGAGCTTCCACACTCTCTCACCCTTCCCACCCCACAGGCACCTTCGGGGTGTAGAGCACAGCAAGGCCCACCAGGCGCCTGGCAGGTTTGAACTCCATCCGCCCCCACCCCCAGAGGCAAGGGAGGGGGAGACCCCTCCCCACCTCCTCTCTCCCCTGCCCCCGCTCCCCGTTCGCTGCAGCCTCTGCCTCCCCAGCGTCAGCATCAAAGATTCATCAAAGCTGAGGCCCAGCAAAGTGTGTGCTTCACATCTCTAAATGTGCTTCCTCCCAATGAAAAATTCAGTGGAAAACGCAGAGTTAAAGGGTGGAAAACAGGTTCAGAAAGGAAAGGGGGAGGGAAGGAAAAGAAACTCACTGGCTCTGAGTTGTGGTTCCACCGAGTCCACCCACATTTACTGAGCATCTGCCTCAAGTGGGACCCTGGACCAGGCACAAAGGTGGGGCCGCGGGATACAGTCACACAGGCTGTGCACTGCACAGCTCCAGAGACAACAGAGCTGGTTCTGCAGAGGAAGCAGGCTGGCTCCTATCCAGAGTGTGGGAGTCAGGAGGCCTGGCTTCTACTCTGCACTCATTAGTCATCTAACATTCTCAAGCCTTAGATTCCTCATATCCAAACAAGCGGTTACAGTACTCACCCTTCTCGTCTCCCAGTGTCCCGAGGAAGATGTGCGCTCTGTAAACTGTTGCGGTAAAGAGAGAGAAAGCAGATAACTCATCCTACAGCAGCGCCCACACAATGGATTCAGGAATAAAGAGAGAGAAGGGACCGCTTCCAGCTGGGGAGACTGGAGGAGGTAACATTCGATCCAGGTTGTAAATGAGGAGTTCTTTAGGCAAGCCAGTGGGATAAACAAGCAGTCACCACGGGGCCAGGCAAAGGGACAGTGTGGGCAAAGGTCTGGAGACAGGAATGAACAGAAGGGAATGTCTGGTTTAGCCTAGGAGGAGCTGGTGCGGGGAGTGGGGAGGGGGTGGGCATGGATTTAGTCCATATTAAGAAGGCAAAAGCCCCCAGGATTGCTGTAGTGAAGGGCTGAAGTGGTCCCAAAGTGTGGTGAGGAGTCAGGAGCCTGTTCACCTCCGCCCCACACGGGTTTTGTCACATCAGATGGGTCACAGCCCCCCTCAAGCCTCAGTTTCCTCATCCGTAAAATGAGTATTTCAGACAAAGTGATCTCCGAGTTCCTCTTGTGGCTGATTTGGTCTGTACTTCCTGTTCTGATGACCATGGGGCATCACAGGAAGCTTAGATTGACAAGACTCGCCCCGGGCTTCCCCTTTCCCCAGAGGGTGCCCACATCCCTACCCCACACCCTTCTTTCAAAACATTCTCATGGAGCCTTCCTAGAGCAATGCTACGTCTTCCTCCTCACTGCAGACCAGGCTCAGCACAGCTCCCGCACCCACCCTGCAGACAAGCCAGCAGCCCCCATGCCTGGAGTGGCCCCTGAGCCAGCAAAATAGTGCTCACCATCCTGGTATCACGGTCTCAGACCCGGGAACCCACAGGGTGAGCAGCTCTACCTCACACTCCACCCTACCCCCTGCACACCAGCATCCCCAGTCAGACGGAACCTAAAGATAAGTCTCCATTTCCTGGTCGAGCGTGAGCGCCCTCTGCAAAAGCCAAAGCAAAGCCTATGAAACGGCAGGTCCCCTGCAGCTGACACCGGGACAGGGGTAGTGGGCCTCATGCTGCTGGGACAAAGCCCTCCCCTCCCCCGCGGGAAGTAGGATGCTTTTTCAGATCAGCTGGTGGGGCAACACAGAGAAGTAGTGGCTTGCGGCTTGGGCTTTGGGGTCAGTGGTGTGAGTTGCGATTCACAGCTCCACTCCTTGATAGCTGGATGATCTTGACCTTTAACAACTTCTGTATCCTTTCTAAATCTCCATTTGCTCCCTCCCATAAAATGGGAGTAATAACATCTCCCTTCCAGGGTTATTGGGAAGATGAAATATAACTGGGTCTTTAAAGTATCCTACCTAGCTGCCTTAAAGCCCTGAACATAGTAAGAGTTCAACAGATGGTAGAATTTGCTGGTGGGGTGCCCTTGGAGCAAGTGGAGGGTTTGCAGCAAACCAAGATGAATCCTTCGAGATGTTACTGGCGGGGGCCCAAATTTGCATTGCTAGGTGTTTGGCTCCACAGCTCCCTCTTCCTGACAAGTGAGGTCACTGCCATGGCCGCGCAGCCCAGGGACTCGAGCGTCCCCCAGTGGCTGCACCGCCCCTCTCCTGGCACCACAGCTTTAGGACTCAACTCTCTGAAGACTGCCTGGACAACAGCAGGTGGCCTTTTGGACGCACAAAGATACAGCAGCCCAATTGCAATATCTCTCAGCTTCTCAAGCTTATAGTCCCCCCAAATTAAAAGAAATCAAGTTTCTACCATGACCGTATGTCAGTTATGTTAGAAAATATGAAGAAACAAGATAAACGATTTTTTTTTAAGAAAACCGTAGCGAAGATGGAAGGTGGGGGAAATTAGGGTGGAAAAAAGAAGAAAAAGTCTATTTTTCACAAGCTGCATTGCAGGGATTAAGTGAAGCGAAGACCAGGGAAATTTCCATCCCCAGATCCACTCATGTAGGCTTTGTCTAAAACTGGGCTGACAGAAGAAAGTCCAGCTGGGATGGGGAACTTCGAGCCATGGGGGGATAGCAGCCTGGCTGGGCTGTGTGTGAGCAGAGAGGGTCTCAGGCAAGAACACACTTCACCCAGCCCCCTGCTCTCAGGGTGGGCAGCCAACCACCCCCGCCCCTTGGGATCTTGGCTGGCTTTGTCACTTGGCTGCAGCTGGCTCAGGGCCTTCCCTTTTGTGATGTCAGCAAGTGCCTTTAAACTTAGGGTTTTACAAACAATTACCTGTCAAATTATTTTTTTAATTTAACATTAGAGGTGATAGCCCTAACAAAATAAATTTTTCCTTTCAAAAAAAAAAAAAAAACAAACAACTCAGGGTTTTAGAGAAACCCCCAAATGCTCAGGTGAGAATGACAGAGTTTCTTGAAATGAGGACAGACAGACACAACCCTACCTAAGCATTCTGATAAGTATCCCGAACACCTCCAGATTTCTAGGGTCCCCTTTCCTTAAATAACCCCATACCAGCAGGCCAAGCTTCCAATTCCTGTGGCTGATGGAAGGAGGACAGTGTTTCCTGGGAAACCCCTCCAAGGATTTCTGAGCCTCTCCATGCAACGCAAATATGTTCCTAAGACGCTCTGGTTGTTCCTTATTACTGGATTTCTCCACCGCCCTGCCCCAGGCACAGCTCCACTACAGGGTCACTGCCTACCATCTGACGATTTGTTTCTCCAGGCCAGTGCACCCACAACCCCCTCCCTGTGTCATCTCAGACCTGGACACAAGCCACTGTCTCCATCCTCTAATCCAACCAAGACCGAGCCGGTGTTCGAACACAATTTTACTGAAGGCCTGGGAGTAAGATATGTACAACATGGAGATTAATGACACCTGCTACCAGAAGCTGCTAGTCTTAAAGCTCACAGTCAAAACCTACACTGACTGCCCGGCTCCTAGCCGGAGTCCACGTGGAGGCAAACGGCTCTGTCTCCAGGAGCCTGGGAATCTCTTGAATCTGTGCACCTTGCAGTCCACTCCTTGCAGCCTGAGAGAGAGGAGAAAATCCTCCCCTACCCAGTGCAAGGCCCAGGTCCTTTCCCGCTCGGGACATCCCTTTCCTTTTGGGGAGATCCCAGGCCCCACAGGTGTGGTCTAAACAGCAGGGCCCAGATGTGACAATCAAAACGAGTCCCAGTTTTAGTGTCACCCTGTCCGGTGAGGAATGCACAGCGGCAGCTCACGCCCAGTTCCACGCACTGTTACCCCCGACCCCGACCTGTGGAGAAAGGGGAATGCAGCTCCCTCACCCCTTGTTTGCCCTGGTTCTTGGCTTCAGATATCTTGGGAGAAAACATGAGATAAAAGGACACAGACAACCCTGTGTGAGAATATTGTAAATCCAGGTGCTGGGCGGGGCCGTGGGGTACAAGTAGGACCCTAACTCCACAGTCCCAGACCCTCCTAACACACCAGATGCCTTCTAAACAAGATCCTGGACACCTCAGGCTGCAAGCTCTGCTTTTGGTGCACTTCACTCGTGTTTCAGAGATTCCGCAAGAAAAATGGCCAGGTCCTTGCTGCCCTGACTGAAAGGCCCCAACAAAGAGGTGACTCCCCAGAACCGCCTAAGAGATGAATCCTGATCTCCACCCTGATGGCTTCAAATGCTTACAGGCCCTCAGAGGAATTTTCCGGCTCCAACTTAAACACCCAGGCTCTACCAGGTACCTCCCTAAATACATGGAGAATAGAGAAGCCCCTCATCAAATGTAGGGAGGGGAGAGGCGCGCCAACAAAATTCTCTTGTTCTTCATCTTCTGGCTCCTTTCAATCCAAGATTCTCCTCTGGATTCCATTCTATTATCTATTATCCACCTATGTATGCACGTGTATGTATCTATCTATCTGTCACCTGTTTATCTATCTACCTACCTACTAACCTATCTGTTACCTCAGGTCAACCTTTGCTGAAATGGCCTTAAAGAATTCACAGGCTCGGTGTGCAGTTGCTCAGGGGTTGGTCTTAAAATTCTGGGTCTCACCCTGCCAATTCCTACAGCACTCATCTGCTCTTTTCCTGTCACCTCCACAGGCTTTAGTCAACACCTTGAACTAGGAGGGTTTGCTCCCTTTCGAAGTGTGCCTTCTGCAAAATGTCTGCTCCTGACTCTCTGCTGGCATTGCTTTATTCAATTCAGAATTTTTCATTTTTAAAAATATGAAAATTACAGAAAATAAATACTCACCAGAAGAGAAAAACATCACTCGTAATTCTTTGCCATAATTATTTTCAGGGTTTTCTACAACAACAAACAGAAAAAAAAAAAGGAAAACCTTGTATAGTTTTTATTGTTAAAAATATGCATATGTTCACTCTAAAGAACTTAAGCAATGCAGAAAGGTACAAAATCAAAGCTAACTATTACCCAGAAATAACCGTTATTAACTTTAGGTAAACATCATTGCAGATAACTTTCTCTGTATTTATATGAAGAGAAAGCCAAATAATTGGATACATATGTAGAAAGAAAGTCAGAAAGACTTTAATAAAAAGGGGATAATACCACATATGCGATTTTAATAAAAAGTACCAAATTTAATTTTACATGAATTTATCAGCAGAAAAAGAAACTGAAGTGAAACAGAAGGAATTTCTGAACTTGAAACAAATGTTCTTGACCACAGAAAAAAATTTTTTTGAAGATTCCTGTAAGGTTAACTAGAGAGATTAGGGGAAAAAAGCATTATATATTGTAATCAATATTTTCTTAAATTCCACGTTTGTATTATAAACAATATCAACTTATCCTCCACTCTGTGTAAAGACACTAGTACTTTCAAATCCCCTTATATTTTTCTATTTTTATTATGTTATTTTCATAAGGTTTACAATTTTGTATTTGATAACCATAACTCCCACAGTTGTTTGAAATTTTATTTTTCAATACATTTGATTAAATGATTAGTCTCTCTTGATTCCTGAATTCTTTGCTTTTATTCTTAACTTAATTGGCTAGGTTTCCTTATCACGTGGAGCCTCACTAAAGGCTCACAGATGAAAGGCTCACATGTTCCCTTACATTTGAGAAAGTCTGTCTGCCTGGTCTTTGTACTTAAACAAGAGCATGCCTGGGCATTATCTTCTTAGGTGACACTAACTCTCCCAGAGTTTGGGAGACATTATTTTATGGTCTTCTGGGAACTGATGATTACTACGGAGAAAGCCCGCGATCAGCCTGATTTCCTTCCACCAAGGCCCCCCACCCCGCCACCTCACCAGCTCTTGTAGGTGATTTGATTTTGCTCTCCAGATACCCAAAGACACCGTTTTCTTTATCCTGGAAGTTCAATAGCTTTCTTAAGCTGTGTTCAGCAATGAGTATAATCGTATCTCGGAACTCCATATGGCCTTATGATCCACAGGATCATTCCTTTCTTCATTTCTGGGACATTGTCTGGTCCATCTCTGATGCATCCTCTTTATCCTCTGTTGGCTTCTCGAATTCATGCCACACCCTATTGGAGCATCTCCATCTCAGCTGATATCTAGTAACTCCGCTCTAACTGCTGAAGTCTCTTTCTCTTTTTCTTCTACCCCATCAAGCTTGTTCTCTGTGTCAGTCACTTCTGTTTTATCTGCGTTCAGCTGTGTTGATTCCTTCCTGGCTCTTTCTAACTTTAGTATACACGAAGATTTGGGTCCTCCGTTTACATTTTTAGCTTTGCATCTCTATTCCATTCTGTTGTTCTCTCTTGTCACTCAGAACGTATGGATTTATGAAGCTATATATGAAGCAGCAGTGGAGAACCTCCTTCTATTTCAGGGACATCTTTTCTTCTAGGATGGGTACTTTCCTCTCTCAGCTCTAGCACGTGTGTGTAGCTGCCATGTGTTGTCTGTTTATCTCCCTTTGTTTGAATAGTTCTGGACTTCTTGTTTGTACTGATGTAGTGAGGGTGCTTCTTGGCGATTTTATGCCATGCCTGAGACCAGCTGGTTTGGTCTCCTGACTGAGACCTGGGGAAAGCATTCTGGGCACTGTTCTTCATCCTGAGGGATGGGGAAGGGTTTGGGATGCGGAGGAGCTGAACTCAGGCAGTACACACTCTGTGTTAGAGCTATTGGATTCTGCTTTCTCTTCAGAAGTTGCCACACGGCCCGGCCCAGGGTTTTCTGCCCCTGTTTTGAGGATATGCTCCATCACCGTGGGGAAGAGCCTGAGCCGAGGGTCTTCCCCTGAAGCCTTCGTTTCTGCTGGAGGCGGAGCTCACTGTCTACTCTCCTCCACCTCACCTCCCCTGAAGCCTTCCCACTACTCCCGAGATGGAAGAGGAAACAGAGTAGGGGACTCATTTTGCATCTCTCCAGGTTGGGGGACTTCTTAGAAAAAAAAAAATCTAGATTTTTATCTACTGTCTCTCTCCACCCCACTCCAGCATCCTGTTTTCTTTTCTTAGCCATCAATGTTAGTATTCATGAGACTGGGGCATGGCTTTCCTCCTGTGGTTGCTGTCAATGATTGCCTGCTTGCTGGAGTTTACAATTTTTAAATCATTTTTTTAAGCATTGTTGGAGGGGAATTCTGAGGTTTGGCTTTCATTTCCCGTATTCCCCAGTCCCTCTAAGAGTTTTCGTAGCTTTTTTCAGTTTTAATAATAATAATCGTAATTAACATGCATTGAGTGTCTGTCATGTTCTAGACCCTAGCCTAAGCCCTTTGGTATTCACTACCTCACCAAATTCTCCAAATAGTGCTTTAAGGAAAGTCTTATTAATTACTAGCAAAGATGAGAAAACTTTAAAAGTTTAAACAGTTTACCCGAAGTCATCAACTAGTAGGGAAAGCCTGGACTAGCTATTAGCTAGCAGAGAGGTGAAGAGAATCACCTTTGTCTTAATCTCTCTATGCCTACCCTGGGTTGCCAAGGGACATAGCAGCTAGCCTGGGCTGTTATGGAAAGAAAATGCAGGCTGAGTATAACTTGAAATAACCCCTACCTTCTTCCTGAGTGACAGGAGAGCCTGTGATTTCTTGACACTTCCTGTGTCACATGACACTGTCCCCTGGGATGCAGTAGCTGGAGGATCATTGCGTCACGCCTGGCTTCAGGCTGTAAATGTGTCTTCTACTTCTTAGCTTTCCGGTTGAAATTTGGAAGCTTAGAGGCACAGCGATAGCTCAGCTTTGACCTGAGAGCAATTCCAAGATCTGGAAGAGAGATTGGAATCCAGAAGTCTATACCTGAAGTTAAATCCCAGGGGCTCTACGTCAACCCAGAGTCACCCAGACTCTTCCATGGAAGCGAGTCTTGGGTGGGAAAGAGTGCTTCCTTCCACAGGCTGCAGTAGAACTGAAGGGTCCCTTCGAAAGGTAAAAACCTTCCAGATTTTCATCTAAAAAATTCCTGGGAATTGTGCTTTCCGACATGTTTGATTTTATATTAAAATTCTCCAGGAAAATTAACCTTCCAGGAAAGTACGCTCTGTTCATTCAGTGGTTTGCTGCCCTGGAACTCTCCCTCTTACGGGGGGCAGGGGGCAGAGGAATAAGTGTGCCCCTCCCCAGCCATCTCAGTAGCTATAGGTCTTCACAGTCTCAACTCAAGACAGGAAAAACTAATCATCTGAGTCAACTTATGTAAGTGAAGAGGGGAGGGCCGCTTGCCTGAAAGATCTCTCGACTCACCAGCCCTGGCCCACTGCCTGGACACACCAGCCAGGAGACAGATAGGGGAGGCTGCCTTTTCCAAATGCATCTCCCACTGTCACCTCAGAGCAAACAGTTCAGCCCTGCCTCCTGGGAGACACTCACCAAGGAGCCAGTGAAAGCCAGCTGCCAGGCAGGGTGAGGGGACCCAGACGCAGGACCCTCCAGGGCCTTCCCAGGTACGCGTAATCCCCCTCCAGCCCCTCCAGTTCCCCCGACACCCTCCAGCCCTAAGTCTTTTAAGTCACTTCCATTTACAGGACAGCAGTAATGTGCTACCCAGCGCGAGGTGCTTCTGCTTCATTACCTTTCATCTTAGCAGCCCTGCAAATACACAGTCTTGTACCCATTTTGCTGAGTAGAAAACTGAGGGGAAGAGCCTTGCTTTCAGCCACACAGTCAGTAAGGGGCACAGTGAGATTCAAAAGAAGTCTGACCCTCCCCGGTGGGGACCCTGCACCTGAGGCACCTTCCCTCCTGGGGCTCGGAGCAGCGGGCGTGTGAAGTACACTAAAGTCACCCCACCCCCGCTCTGAGAAGGGTCACGCGTGTGCACCTTCCCCCTCTTTCCTTAAGGGTCAGTTTTTTACCATGAGAACTTATGATCGTCATGCAAATAGACTTCTAGTGGCCTGACCCCCCTCCCCCCAACCTGCAGGCCAACCCTCTTTCTGTGTCCTGTCCCAGGATGGACGGGGACTCACTGGGCAGCAGGGTGCTTTCCCATGAGTAAGTTCTTGCCTGTACCCTGCAGGGGTTCCTCTATCCCCTTGCCATCATCCTGGACCCATAATAACCACTTTGCATCACTGAAAATTGAGCTGGTGCTACAAAAACTGCAGATGAGCGACGAACCCATACCACAGGGTTGCAGAGAAACGCACACACACACACACACACACACACACACACACACACAAACACACACAGAGGCATGCACGCACACTCACAAGCATGCACACACGCACACTCACTGTGAGAAGATGAACAGCCCTATGGGTACCAATCGGCATTCTGTGCTAAGAGCCATGTGCATGATACAGGGAAAGAGAAACAAAGAGGGACATAAGACTTAGGATGGAGACTAATCAGGGAGGGCTGCTAGAAGGAGGCAAAATTAGAATTGAGCATGACGAGTTCCATCAGTCTAACGTTGCAGTGAAAAATGAAAGGGGAACAGGGTGAGCCAAGGTGCAGAGTCATGAAGATGCTGGAAGCGGCATCTTAGAGGAGGGGGAGAAAAGATACCTCTGCATCTTATGGCAGAGGTAGAGCTGGATGACAGAGGTATACGGTAATTCTCTGTTTAAGTCTCATTCCCCAGGAAAAGTCCTCGATGGATGCAGGAGAGGGCTCCCAGGCTCATAAGGGCACTCCAGGATGACACCCCTTCCCCAAGCTGGGCCGATCAGACTCTCCCCCCAACCCCCAGTAGATTGAAAAAGGAGATACAAGGCGATCAGGGGACGGTCAGGGACAGAGGGAAGGCTCACCAGCTGAAGGCTGCGGGGCACAGGAGCAGCCTGAGTCCTGCCCTCCTCAAAGCAACTGGCCTTTGGCTTCTGGCATACCCCAGGAGTCTTCCAGTGAAGTTTCTCATTTTCCTTGAGTCCACTAAAATTGGTTTCTGTTCCTTGCAATTAAAATAACCATAGTTGATACAGAACGGAAGGCGGGCAGTTTTTTCATTGAGCACCCACACTCGTCAGGAAAATTTCCCGTGTCATCTCTCTCTTCACCCTCCCAATAACCACGAGGAGTAGGTGTTATTATTCCTATTTTACAGGTAAAGAAACAGGCTGGGCTCCCAAGGCCAGGCGTAACGAACGTGCCCAGGTACAGCCTAGGAAGGAGTGGGGTTAACAACAAGCTTTGTCTGACTGCAAAGGCTCTTCCCACTTTTTTTTTTTTTTTTTTTTGGCTTTTCTAGGGCCGTACTCACGGCACATGGAGGTTCCCAGGCTAGGGGTCTAATCAGAGCTGCAGCCGCTGGCTGACGCCACAGCCACAGCCACAGCAACACGGGATCTGAGCCATGTCTGCGACCTACACCACAGCTCACGGCAACGATGGATCCTTAACCCACTGAGTGATGCCAGGGATCGAACCCACAACCTCATGGTTCCTAGTCAGATTCATTAACCACTGAGCCATGATGGGAACTTCTCTTCCCATTCTTCCACTCTTTCTCGTGTCTCCCACATCCCTAACCCCAGGCCTGAGTTGATATTATCTTGAAGTCAAACCAAGTTCCCTTTGGAGGAACCAGTATCATTTTCTAATTATTCTTTTGGGGGTAAAATATTCATAAAATTTCTCATTATTGGTAAGGAGCGCATTCACAATGCTGTGCAACCATCACCACTATGTAGTTGCAGGACATTTTCATGACCCCAAAAGGAAACCCTGTACACATTAAGCAGTCATTCTCCATTTCCCCTTTCCCCACCCCAACCTGGTAACCTCTCGTCTACCTGCTGTCTGTATGGATTTGCCAACTCTGGACTTTTCATATAAATGGAATCATACAACATGGGGCCTTTTGCCTCTGGCCTCTTTCACTTAGAAAACTGTTTTTGAGGTTTATCCACATTGTGGCATATTTCATTACCTCATTCCTTTGTGTGGCTAAATAATACTCCATTGCCTGGATATACCACATGCTGTTAATTTATTCATTGGATGATGGCTATTTGGGCTGTTTCCACCTGTTGGCTATTGCGAATAATGCTTCTCTGAACATTCATGTATAGGTTTTATGGGAACATATGTTTGCCATTGGGGTATATCCTAGGAGTGGAATTGCTGGGTTCTATGGCAATTCTATGTTTAACTTAACGAGAAACCAATATAGTTTTATGTCTTCCTTCTCTTGAAAATTTCTGTAGCTTTCTCCCCAGTGTCAAAGCGCCATTGCAAAGGACAAAGAAAAGCAATGTTTGGAGACAAGAAAGAAACTTCTTATAAAATTCTCAAAAGCAAGCAATCACTTCCACAACTGGTTGAAGGTTTACCACGGACAGGCACAACTTAGGATTTTATGCAAATTTTTCAAGTGCCCAGGACGTACAGGAGCAGAGTAAACAGTGTCACCCCATCCTGGGACCTGGGAGGGGCTGGGAGGGTGGTCTGGCCAGGAACACACAGCATTAAAATTCATCTGGATTCTCACCACCCCAGCAGAGTGGGAGTGGGAGGGGGTTGTGGGTAATTGCAAATTTGCATTTCAATTCCCAAATACAAATTAAACCCAAAGTTGTCATCAAAGAAGAGATGAAGATGAGGATCAAAGTGATTCCACACTCCTGGAAAAGAAGAGATTAAAAGAAAGTGAATTGAACACAATTTTAAAGAGGTTTTAAAAGGTGTTAATACAGGCTAATGCAGTTAATGAAAGTTAAAATAAAAAAAGGTACTGCTCAATTAGCATTTTCAGCTAGGAGAAGGGAGCTTTTTGCACCTTCCCTTGTATCAAAGCCTGGATTCTTCCTCTGATGAAAAAACAGCCTCGATTATTTTAAAAGGAAGAAGAGATTAAAAATAGATTTATGATAATTGCTTCATCCATAATGGTAACAATTTACTTCTCTGCTTCCAAACTCAGCCTCATAACATATGGTATAACTGGCTGCCCCAGGCTGTCTTTGAACCAGCATGTGAGAGGGTGAAGGTGAGCTTTATAGAACCAATGATTAAGATCCAGGGTCCAACTTTCAGCTGGACTCTCCTCTTGACCTAATGGAAGGAAGAACGGCCACAGACGGACCCAGAAGCTCCTGAGTTTGACCTTTCATCCAGGTTCCTTTGCTGAATATCAGCATATATGTATATAATAAACAAGAATCAAGCAATCAGCCCTCCAGCATCACATGGTCAGGGAGTCTGCGAGGTGGTTTCCAGGGGAAGGCAAGGGCAGTGATGACGTGGATGGCCTCCTGGCAGCTTCTCCCAAGACAGAATGGTCTGAGGAAGCGCAAGGCAGCAGCACGTACTAGGTGGGTGTTTTCTTCCTGGGAAGAAGAGGCGGGGGCATGGAGGTAAGGCCATCCAGGAGTACCAGGTGCTTATGGGTGGAGCCTCATGCTGGAACCAAGGGCAGTGGGCCAGGCAGATGAGGCCCTGGGTCTGGGAGGTGGCAGGAGGTGGAGGCTGGGTCACACATACAGTGGTGTCAGGGAGGCAGAAGAGCAGTGTCCCGGTGTTACTGAAAAGTGGGAACCCACTGCTCAGGGCTCTAAAGCTAGTAAAGAGGCAAGGGTGGTGGAAAGGAAAGTGTGCTTTATTTCAAAGACTGGCAACCGGCGGGGCGGGGGGGGGACTCCTGTCCAAAGGCCATTTCCCTTCACTGATCATCAGTAGGTAAGAGCTTTTATAGACAGAGGGAGGGGGCTATATGCAAATAGCACAATCAGCTCTGACAGTCCCCTTGAACTTGGCCCTTGGGGTGGTCTGATCTTGATTGTTTTAAGTACAATTTGTCTTCAGTGTCAGGGTCCATTTGTTTCCACTTTTTTTGAGTCCAGTTCTCAGAACTGTGGTCACTTAGGTCAGGGCTACAGTCTGGCCATCGGGTAGTTAACTTCTTCCACTTGGTGGGGGTTTCAGTGTCCACGGAACAACTCAAAGGATATGGCTCCGAATATTATCTACAGCCATTGAGGGGGAACTAAATGTCCTTGACTTTATTTAATGACTAAACTATTATTATTTTGTCCTATTCCATTGCTTTTTTTCTGTTTTTGCATTTTTTTTTTTGCTTCTCTGATTAAACTTATTCTTTGACTAAAGTTTTTCCACAGACAAAGGCAAATATATGGTTGTCATAGAATACATGGCAAATGGTTAAAACAATAATTTTCCATTAGAATTCTTTAAATTTCCTATAAATATTTCTCTCTGAGATGCCTCAGGGGCCCTCTGGAAAATTCAAAGGTAGCTAGATAAAGAAACTTATAGTCTGTTATCAAAAGCAGCTCAATATTCCAGGAAAACTTTGTTCTCTTAACAGAGAGAAAAAAAAATTTAGTCACGTATCAGTTTACTATCAATAACAAAGTTCATTTACCTAATTAAATCCAATCTAATCTAAATCAGTCCTGACAACACACAAAATTCTTTTCTCTCTCTGGCTTTTTTGGCCTCACCTGCAGCATGCAGAAGTTCCTGGGCCAGGGATCAAACCCGAGCCACAGTAATGACAATGCCGGATCCTTAACACACTGAGGCACCAGGAAACTCCCAAAATTCTTTTCTCAAAGTTCCTTTTTTAACAAACCATCTATCATTTCTGTATTTATATTAATTTGTCTCATTTTCCCATTCAGAACAACTGCAGGACAATATTATCATTTTTTTTCCTCAGCAAAAATATCTACGTTCATTGTACTTTCTCTCGCCAGTAACACATATCCTACTTGCTTTACATACTGAAATGCTTCCCTTATCATTTTTACATACTACAATTTTTAACCCTTAAAAAGCTTAACTAAACCAAGAAACGGGTAACTGAACCGTCGTACCAGCATTTTCTGATTGCCAAACTTAAGAACATATTCTATCACCTCTAAAATATACATTTTAATAGCATGATTTCTCTTTAATGTGGTACAAAATAGACCCAAGCCCTCCTTCCTCCTTTCCCCTGCTTGCCTTGAAGTTTTACTAATTAACCCAAGGCTCAAGTTGCAGACAAAGTGGACTGTGTCTGTATTTCAAGGACACGATAAGAATTAACTTCAAACTTTCTCTTAGGCATATTTTTATTTTCTCAGAGTCAGAATTCTGAAGAAAGTATTTTATCAAGCCAGATTTTGCATATGCAAAAAGAATCAGTTCTTGGAGTTTCAAAGGAGTTTCATCTTAACCAATTTTTTCCAGCATTTAAAGAATACTTTTGCCAGTATTTAAAAAAAAAAAATCAGAGTTCTCTTCAATGGAAACAAACCCGGCTAGTACCCCTGAGGATGGGGTTTGTTCCCTGACCTCGCTCAGTGGGTTAAGGATCCAGCGTTGCACTGAGCTGTGGTGTAGGTCACAGAAGTGGCTCGGATCTGGTTTTTCTATGGCTGTGGCACAGCTGTAGCTCTGATTTGACCCCTAGTCTAGGAACTTCCATATGCAGAAGGTGCAGTCGTAAAAAGCTTAAAAAAAAAATCGTCTTTTTTTTTTCTTTGTAGTTTCATAGCTGAAATTTTTCTAATGAACTGAACTTTAATTTCCCATTTTACAAAAGGAAACAGAAGACCAATCATACCAAGAGATTACACACTCACAGCAGAAGTCAGAACTGTCGCAAATCCTCTGAGAAAATGACAGAAACAGAGTTCCAAACACTTTCCCAACACAAATGGTCCTCAGCAGTGACACATGGCAGAAGCAGTTGGCAAAATGCCCAAACAGCACTTTGTGTTCAAAAGAGAAGTTTGCCCAGGTGCACACAGATGGACTTACTTGGTCTTGGGGCTCCGTGGCTCATCCAGGTGCATCTTTCCACGCCACCAAGGGAAAGGGCAAGCTGGCAGCAAGGGAGAAACAGGGAATATCCCTGAAATGAGTGGTTTTGGTAGCTATTAGGGAAGTCCCCCCAAATCTCCTTCTTGGGGTCGACTAGCCACGAGCATCTGGCTCACTGCAAGCCCCCCACACTCTGTCATGGCCGTTGGCTCTACTCAGGAAAACCCAGGGGTGCCAGGTGTTGTGGGAGCACACCCACCCCACCCAGTGCCCCACAGCCGGGCACCCAAAACTGTTTACTAGGGGGAAGGACCACGGGGCCCTGCTCCGTTTCACCAGCAGACAGCGACACCAGGGGCAGGTGGGTGCTGAGATCCCAGGAGACAACACAGAGGAAGTGAAATAGCAGGTGATGAGGCCCCAGGCAGAGGGCCAGTCCCTGCAAGGGGAGCTCCCAGTTTCCAGGCAGACCCTGGTCTCAGAGGAGCTCAGGTACCAAGCAGGTGGCACAGGGAGCGACACGGAGCCCTTCATCATCGTCATCTTCTCTTTCATCATCAGCGTTATCATCATCATGTTGTCATCAGAGTAGCTAACACTGCTGAGTGCAGCTCCGGTGCCAGGCAGTATTCCAGGCTGGGAACTTTACAAATAGCTTGTTTAATCCTCACAGCACACCTATGAGGCTGGTACTCTTATTATTCCCATTTTACAAAGGAGAAGCTGAGACTCAGAAAACTGCAGTAACCAGCCACCCAGTGAGGAGTGAGGTGTGCATTCCAGGCCATTGCTTTTCTCCACTCCAAGCCCCAGGCACAAGCTCAAGGCAAGCCCCAGCTACCATGGAGGGTTCCTTGAAGACCCCACCCTACCCTTCCAGCCAAGGACACGGTGGGTGCTGGACCGGGGGCATGGATGGAATGAGTGGAGCCAACCTTCCCTTGTGGAGACGGAGAACTTGGGGGAAGGTCTTGTGAGTTATCAACGCAGTGCCCTCTTAAGCCTCCCTCCCTCTCTGCTCGCCACCCTCATGGGGACCACCTATGGGCTGGTAGGACGCTAAGATCCCCAGAGCTGCGGGAAGGAAAGCCTCAGACCCTGGTGACATTTTAGCAGAGTTTGCTCAATCCATGCTTATGGGGCATGTAACCTCAGATAATTCCACATTCATTCATTCAATAGTCACTGAATGTCAATAACACACAGTTCTTAATCCTCAAAAACTCTCAACTGAAAAGGCGGGGAGACTCCGAAGCAGGGAAGGATAATACTTATAAAATGGTGGGATAAGTGAGACGGTGGAGGGGGTGCGCATGGGCTTGAAGAAAGGGCACCAAACCCATCAGGGAAGGGGGCTTTCAAGGAAAGCTTCCTGAAGGAGGCAATGCTGGGATAATGTCTACGGCGGGGCTCACGGCGGGGCGCCTGGCATCATGCACGGGCTGCAGATCCAAATAGTTGCTGATGCACTTTCTACTTTGTTAGGCGTGAAGAGCACTTCCACGGCCTGGACTGTCCACAGGGGACCAAGTAAAGGAAGCAGAGTAATTCCCATCACAAAGGGCTTTAGGCCTGCTCAGGCATCACACATTTATTCATTTCCCTTGATAAAATGTCTTGGGCCCTGGAAAGAGGGAGGAAAAGCACCCAGTCCCCTCCCTTGTAGAGCTTACAACCTAGGGCTTAGTTGGGTCTTTTCTTGGGGGCGGGGGCTCAAGATTTAGGTGAATGATTTTAAGTAGAAAAGAGGAGAAAAACATCAGAAGTGACTGAATCATGGTGCTGATTGGCCTTGGCCTGTCCTTAAGAACAAGTCAGTCTTCGAAAGCCAGTTAAATGAAATGGCAAATGGCCTTGGCCTTCAGAGTGCTAATCGTTGGAGACAGCTGGAGAGGGCAATAGGGCTAATGTGGGTCAGTGGTTTTCAAACTGGAATCCTCAGACCCAACCTCAAACCTGCTGAACCAGAAAGCTTGTGAGGGGGGCCCAGCAGTGTGGCGGTGTGTGGTGATTCTGCTGTATGCTCCAGTTTGGGGAGCCCTGAGCTAGAGAAAAAGCATGCTTCTTCTAGCTGGCCCTTGTCTGTGGGGGGGGGGCTATGTCCAGGAGGCACCTAGGAGACGTATGGGAAGTGGGAAGCCATCCTCCCTTCTGGTCCTGGCCTTCAGGAGTCAGGAATAATGATGGCGATGATAACGGTGGTGATAAAGATGCAGATGGAGACAATAATAAGATGCTGCTGCTGCTGCTGCTGCTGCTGCTGCTGCTGCTACTGCTTCCCATATATTGAGCACGTAATCATTTGCTAAGTGGCATCCATGTACTTCTCATTCATTCCTTACCTATGAGGGTAAAATTGTTGTTACACCCATTCTACAGATGAACAAACCGAGGCATGAAGAGATAATGTTACCCCAGGTTGCACATCTAGTCAGCTACAGAGCTGGGATTTATTACGAGGGTCTGCCTCCCCCAGAGTCCATAGCGCCATGGACCATCAAGTCATCCAGGTAGGTATCTGCAAAGCAAAAGCAATTGCTCAGTGCAAACAGCATCAGGATTTCCCAAGGATCCACAGGGTGCGAGGTGCAAAGGGCAGGAGCCAGATGAAAAAGAAAACTCTCCTCTGCTCCCCACCCTCAAGGAATTTTCAGCACAAACACTCTGCCTCCCACAAGCAGATGCATCCTTAAGATAACTGACCCTTGTCATTTGCAGATTTACTCTGCTCAATTTGGGTTGTTTGCTGGCAAACCCTAAATCCCAAGGTCTGTAATCAGTGGCAGTTTCGCTGAGTCACACATTTAACTCCTGGGCCCCTCAAGGCCCTGGCGGTTGTGGGGGGACGGGTGTGAGACCATTCAGTGGGTGTGAACAAGAGCCTGGTGTGGGGCCCCTGCTGGCTCAGGTTCCTTGTTCTCTTTTCTTCAGGTGCAAGGGCCCTTGGAAAGTGATGGAGAGTTTGCTTCCTTCTGGGAAATGTCCCAGGAAGGAAGCCCGGAACCTGTGCTATGGTGATACTCATAACCCTGGGCTTCATGCAGATGTCAGGACACAGCCCACCTGCTGACAGGGTCTGCTGCCTTCTGCTAGTCTTTGCTTAGGACAGTATTAATCCGTTTGTATTGATGCTGCTCTCCAGCAGCTCCCAGGCATGGAAAGCTGCCATTATGCCACCTGTCGCTGCCCTCCATTCCCGGCCCTGAGTTCTCCAGTCCTCACTCATCGCACCGCAGTCGGCATCACATCCACATCGTCATATGTGTACAAATGAGGGTACAAGCCCCTCAAGGGCAGGCCTGGTCCCAACTGTCTCTGTTTTACCAGCACCTAACACGTCAAGGTGCCATGGGCACATATTTGTGGAATGGATATCTGCAATTACTTAGTTAATGGTCTAAAATGAAAATAATACCTTTCCTTACACCTCCACAGTGGTTTGACTTTGAAGACACTGAAGGCCAGAGAGGGTAAGTGATTTGCTCAAGGCCACACAGTCTTTGAATCCCTAATTCCTGCTCCAGAGTTGTTAGGCAAAGCATCAAGCCTGATACCTACAATACAGAATAAAATCAATCCAATCTAACCTCGCCACCTCCGCCCCTTGTTTGTGAGGTTTGGCAACAGCGTAGAGGTAATAACAGATAATAACCTTTTTAGCAGTTATTCCTACACTTGAGGAATTTGAATTAAGAACTTGCCTCTTAAGGCATCCAACCCACCTGCAAACAGAAGTCAGCACGGGGCCTTCTATTTTGTCATTACAAGTAGCCATCCACACGACGCCTAAGTCATCAGTGGCTCAAGGAAATCAGTGACTGCATGAGCAGATTCCCATATACCTCCTGAGATGGGAAACTCCCTTGCATTTTTGGATAACGCCGATGTTGACACTTCTTCACCTTGTTCTGCTTCTCCCTTCCTCTCACGGGTCCCGGCGAAGCCTCTGAGACCTTGGAGAACCCACGTGGTTCCTCTGCCCACGTGGCTACGCCCCATTTGATGACAACCACTTTCACTGCAGCCACAGTCCTGCAGAATATCATGTTCTTTCTGTTCCTATCAGGTTCACTCCGGCTGGAAATGTTTAGGATGGTGGAGGGAAGACATGTTTATATTCTTTATTCATCTCCCAGGTTGGGCTCAAAACCCTCGCTTTATGTCAAGGCCGCGTCTCTTTTCAGTTTCGGGTTCCCTGGGGCTGAGGTCTCTGCCTTCCCCTTAATGAAGTCCATATAGCATCCAGGTCTCCGTGGGGCCCGGTGCAGATCTGGCCCCAGGCCCAGGGCACAGGCAGGGGAGCAGAGGACTGTCTCAGGTGGGGAGTGGGCTGCCTCCCCCTTGCACCATCCAGACTTTGCAAATCACCCAAATAACTCTCTTGATCCAGGAGCCATATCCTTGCTGGGGGAAGGGAGGTTTAAATTGGTAGCTTCCGAACATAACAAGCTCAAGACCAGACAAAGGCTGCGGAACAGCCCCTGTGGGAACCAGCGGTTTTATGAGCCCGTCATATTTACTATTATCCAATGAGTCATCGGTGGCGTGTTTTCATTTTGAGGCTGCTGGACGAATAGGCTCTCATTGGAGCCACTCTTAATCCATTATTTACGCCTGCTCTTTGTCCTCTCCGGCGCAGCTTTGCAGACAGGAGCCTCACTCTCTATCAGCCAGCCTCGCTGGCCGGCCTAATGCACATCCTTCATTTTGAGCAAAGCCTGTGGCACTTAAAAATAGCAAACTAGGCAAACACTCCGATTATGAAATTTCTAGCTGATATTTCCCTTGCCTTTCATTAGGGAGAAAGCTAGCATTAAGCAAACCCACAAGTCCAATGGGTAGAAATTAAGAACACTGTGTTTACGACTTCTGCTCAGACCTGTTTCCCAGGAAGCTTATGGTGGTACTGGAACAACTGAGACTGGCCATTTGAATCTATCTGTTGTGCCTAAAGATCGCTTTGCTAATAATGCCCAGGAAGGAGGAGCAATTAGCCAATTAGTAAATGGTCCTCAGGCTTGCACTTACAGTGTAAGACCAAGTCAACCATGAGTTTTCAGAATCGGCCTACATATTTTATGCCACAGGAAAGAAAACAGAGGTTTATGAAATTTAGAGTGACTCATTGAATCTAAATTTGCTTTATGTTATTGGCCACTAATGACCTGCCATCTTGGCTAAACAAGGAAACGCTTTATCTTCTAAGCAGGAGGACAACCGGTGTCTAATTGTCCTGCTGCTGCCGTGTTGCTGCTCAGAGGGCTGTGTCACCTGGGCCAAGGAGAAGTCTGTCAGCCTGGGGGAGGCAACTCGGAAACCCCTTGTGGGGTAAGAATGCTGGCCTGAGTGGGTATCCAGTGATGGGTGGAACCATGGGTGGCAGACTTGTAACCAGAAAAGAGTTGGGAGGCAGGCAGGGGATGGTAAAAGGGAAGCACATTCTAGGTCCAACTGGATTCTCCCTGGAGTTTGAATCTGGTCCAGTGCAACAAAAATTGGCACTTATTTGCACTGGCAGTAGCAGCAGCCGTGTTTTAAGAACTGTCTTTTTATCAGTTCCTTCTGTTTCTGAGACCCGTATGCCACCCCATACATTGTTCTGGTTTCAGGACCTCTGGGCTGGCTCTCCAGCCCTCCCTTCAATTCCGTGAGCTCTTCCACATCTTTCCAATACACTCCTTATGCTGACCTTAGCCCATGCTCCCTGGCAGAAAAGAGTCAGGAAATGAAGCAAAAGAGGAACAAATACCAAGATCAAAGCCCAGTGGTCCAGGGGAAGGGTTAAATCAGAGAAGGAGGCACCAGCCCAGGGCTCAGGGCGTATGAAGTCAGAGGGAGCACTCAAAGGACAGGTCAGTACATGCCTGCCAGCCCAGACATCATTCTATCAGGAAGATGATACTGTTGCCAGCATCTTAGACCTTTGCATGGTAAATTCTGAGTCACTCCCAGTCCCGAGTATTAAAGGTGCCAGATAAAATGTGACAGTTCTTAATTCACCAAGTGCTTATTCTAATTTTGACCAATGGTGGTAGGTCAGGTTAGAAAGGTAAATATGCTTTCTGCCTAAGGTGATTTGAGAGTCATCGGAAGAAAGCAGAGCGTTGGATCTGAATTATGTATTTATTCATTAAACAAACATTTATTGAGCTCCTGTGTCTTGCAAATATCTGCTCTGGGCACCAGGGACACCAAGGTGGCTGAGTCACAGGCCCTGCTTACGAGCTTGAGGAAGGGTGGCGTGCACACTGCACTACACAGTGTACAGCACATGCCGAGAGACCGGTGCACACACCGAGTTCATAAGAGAGGGATCCTTTGTGTGGAGAGGGGCCGGGAAGCCCACGGGAAAAGCTGGCATTGCAGCTGCTCCTTGAAGGAGAGAGAAGGTCTCTCTAAGAACAGTTCCAGACCCAGGGGCACACACGAAATGAGCAAGTGGGCTACTTTGGCTGATAGACTTTAAGTACCACCGGGCAGGATGGGGAAGGTAGGCTGACTTCAGATTGTGGAAGGCCAGGCTGGTCTCTATACTCACCAGGGAGCCAGTAAGTGCTTGGAGCCAGAGAGGGACATGATCAAAGCAGTGACCTACAGAGAATCTCCTGGCAACGACCGGCCAAGCAGAAGAAAGATGGGAGAATCTGAGTGTGGTCCAACCTTCTTGGAGACTACTGCAATAGTCCATGCAGGTCCCTTCACCTGAGGCTAATGGTGGGAAGACAGACATGAAAAGCCCTGACAGTGGGAGGGTGGAGGGGCCTGACATTGGTGAGCAGGTCTGTGTGGAAGGGTAGGGAGAGCCAAGCAGTCCTGCAGGGCTTGGGCCAAAATACCTGCCCAGTTCCATTCAAAAACACATTTTCTGAGCACCTGCTATGTGCGCAGCATGGGTTGGGCTGGAGGGGGAGGCATTAGTGTGGTGAAGGAAAAGATGGGACGGCCCAGGTCCTAGAGGGCTGTGATAGCAGACTGAGGAACTGAGCTTGCTTGCTTCAGACCAGGGATTATCAAAACACGCTCCGTGCGTCCAGATCTCCCCTTTAGCAGCCGTGAGGGGAACCTGTGCCTCTCAGTTCCCCCACTGCCAGTTTACTTGAGTGAAGTCTTGGGGGTAAGAGAAAGGAACAGCAACCCACAGGAAAACGTATGACTGTTACTAGAAGTGGCTCCACCATAAGCCCTTAAGATCTAAGAGTACAGTTCTTAAGTGGTTCTTAAACCTAATTCCAAGCCAAGACCTTCATTGGGGTGGTTACTGGCCTGGCTTCCAGGCTGCCTCCACCCCCATCCCAGGATTAATTTCATCTCAAGACAATTGGTAATGCAACTTATATTTGCTTCAGAACAAAATATACAGCCTGTCAGGTAAGGAAAGTCCAGATAAGACATTGGTAAGAGCGCACAGGTCAGGTGTCCCAAATCGTGCCCACATAACATTGCTCACAAGGGGCCGGCGACCCAGTCAAGGCTGAGCTTCTTAAGGCTAGGCTGTCCCTTTACCATCTCCAGCATGAACGGCTGAAGCCAGGCCCACAGGTCCCTTTGACACAGTCTTCACTTCCCGTCTGCTGGGAGCAAAAGCTCAGATAAGAACAAACACACACACACCACCACTAACACCACCACCACCAAACACCCTAGGAGAAATAATAATTGACCAGGGCGGTGGGGAGAGTTGCCGTCGTGACTCAAGCGGAAATAAATCTGACTAGCGTCCATGAGGACACAGGTTTGTTCCCTGGCCTTGTCCAGTGGGTTAAGGATCTGGTGTTGCTGTGAGCTGTAGTGTAGGTCGCAAACACGGCTGGGATCCGGCGTGGCTGGGGCTTGGCTGTGGTGTAGGCCAGCAGCTACAGCTCCGATTCAACTCCTAGCCGGGAAACCTCCATATGCCGGGAGTGCAGCCCTAAAATAAAAAAATAAATGATAATAATAATAATAATAATAAAACTGACGGGGGGAACACACTTCCTCCAAATTTCAAGGGAACAGTTTTAACTCCACGGGGAAGCAGTTTGGTTCCTTACACTCAAGGCGAGTACAAAATATAATAACATTTAATAGCAGCTTGAAACATCCTGTAATCAGCGCCTGTGCCCTTGGCTTTCAGCAGCCCTTCCCAGGCTCTGCCATGGAGACAGAAATACTTAAGAGTCTCTAAAATGGTAATTCTTCTAAGCTCAGAAGAGTTTCCACGCAGCACCCACTGGTCACCTTGTGATAGAACACAAAGATGCTCCGAGGCTCAGAAGGCATGAATAACCAGCAAAGGGTTAAACACCAAAAGCAGGGCTGGGATTCGAACCCAAGTCTGCCCATCCTCTCAACCAGTGGGCATCTGGCCTTCCCTGTGGGTTGTTGAAGACGACCTTGAGCTTGGGAGAGATGTGTCTAATGTGAGATAATCAGTAATGAGATTAATGTGTTTCTGCCTTATACTTGGGACTTGCTATCTAAGCCTTTCAGATTCAGTGTGTGGTCAACACTGGGCTGTGTAGCAGTGGGGCCTGGCTCCCTCGACCTTGTATGTACCAGCCCAAATGAAATCGGCAACCTTATTCAGGACTGAGAGTCAACACCACGGTAATGACCAGCAATAGAGACTCACATGAGCACTCTCAAACCTGTTTCCCTTGGCTTTTTGTTGGAGGGAAATTCAGAACAGAGATTTTAAGTATAAATGTGATTCTCCCTCATCTCAAAAAAAAAGTTGTAGGAGAAGAGAGAATTAATACTGTTTTATTGCATTTTCTCTGATTATGGAGAAAGAGGGAGGGCGGAGTCTGTTTACAGGAAAGGTCGGTTGATTGGTAGGATGATTAGTTTCCAGGCTATAAACTCACCAGAGCCCAGAGAGGTCAAGTGACTTGTCCAAGGTCACACAACCTTTGGACCAGAATCCTGCTGCCTGACACTCAGTAAATGATTCCTGCCTCCTTCCCACTGCCTGCATCATTACCTCGAAGACCACACACACGTATATATGTGCGCACACACTCACAGTCTCCCAGAACAAATTAAGTAGCCTCTGGGGTGACTTGTCATAGCATCAGGCACAGCATTACAGGTGCGGAGTTCTTGAAAGGTTGTTAGCAAACTAATGAATTCTGTAATGGCTGCTCAATAATTCCCAGGGCTAAGGTAAGCTCCCTGAACACACATTTTTCGCTTGAAGAAGATTGAATTAAAACCATGTGTGTGTTGCCCTTGACAAGCTGTGAGCCCTGCCCTTTTAGAGAACATTTGCTCCATGAAGAACCCATAGAGATGGAAGGCCAAATTTACCTGGGGAAGTCGACCTGAGCAAAACACCTGAGTCAGGGGACTAAAGGGCAAGCGTCATCTCCATCTCAGAGTAAGCCCCCATCACCCCCAGGACCACTGCCGTGGCCTAGGCTGTGGATACAAAGCTCTGCGTATCCCAGATAGGCAGGGCTCAGTCTTGCCTACTAAGAGAGGTCACAAAATTAGAAAGGACATAAGAAGTTCCTGCTTTGGTTGGAAGACACTGTCCCA
Source organism: Catagonus wagneri (assembly GCA_004024745.2). Taxonomy (NCBI): domain Eukaryota; kingdom Metazoa; phylum Chordata; class Mammalia; order Artiodactyla; family Tayassuidae; genus Catagonus; species Catagonus wagneri. The sequence goes on along the minus strand of PVHT021183528.1, from coordinate 11,047,168 downwards.
CTTTGTGGACACCTCCTGGGAAGGACAGTTTTCCATACCCTTGAGAAGCTCTCAAATTCATTGAAGACCTATGAACCTCTGAAGCTCCTGGTTGGGTGGAGAAGACATGGACCATGCCTTGGGCAGGGCCAGCCCATGTGTGGGACAGAAGGGACAGAGGAAGAGAGAGCTTGCCCGTGAGGACCCTCCAGGCTGCTGGGAAGGACAGAGTTCCTGCTATGATGAGGGGGGCTGTTTTGACCCTCGGGGGAGGTGCCATCCCAGGAGTCCCCACTCTAAAAAGGGAGTTCGATCTGAGAAAGTGGTGTCCACACAGTGTGCATCTTCCCCAGAGTAATCTCTTGTATGTTGTACAGTAACTCCTTGTTAAACAATAACTCCCAATTCTCTCCTCCCCTCAGTCCCTGGCAACCACAATTCCACTTTCTGTCTTTCTTATTTTAACTACTTTAAGTACCTCATGCAAATGGAATCATACCGGTTTTGTCCCTTTATGACTTGCTTATTTCATGCAGCATATATGAACCTCATTCAAGCAGCATATGAACCTCAAGGTTCATGCATGTTGTAGCCTATTGCAGAACTGTCTTCCTTTTTAAGACTGAATAATATTCCATTGCAAGAATATATCACATTTTGTTTAACCCTCATCCACCGATGGACGCTGGGGTTGTTTCCATATTTTGCAGTTTGCGAAATGTGAAAGGTGAATACTGCTGCTGTGAACACGGGTGTACAAATACCTCAAGACTCTGCTTTCAATTCCTTTGGGTACAGACCTAGAAGCGGAATTGCTGGATCATACAGCAATTCTATCTTTACTTTTTTTGAGGAACCACCACACTGTTTTCCACAGTGACTATACCATTTTACAATTCTAGCAACAGTGTACGAGGGTTTCCTTTTCTCTAAATCCTTGCCAACACCTTCTGGTTTTTTGATCACACTCAACCTCCTTTAATTCTCAGAGCAGCTACATGATACAAGCATTCTTCCCCACCTCTGTAGATGAGAGAATGGGCTCAGAGAGGTTAAGTAATTTGTGGAATGCCACATAGCAAAGAGATGGCGAAGCCAGGGTTAAACTCACACGTCTCTGACTCCTTGCTCCTCCTGTCCTCAGGCCAGAAGTTTTCAGTGAATTTGAGAGCATCCTGAGACTTCTGGGAAAGAGTATTCTAACTGGGGTAACAAGTCACACAACCTTGAGACTTGGATTATCTATATCCAGGTGGCAGGTATGCAATGGTTAATTGGTGGCCTTGTCGCAAGGTTCAAGGCCACAAGACTGGGGAAGCTTCATGGAGGAGGCAGACTCAGCTCCTTCCTAAAGGGCTGGCAGGTAGAATCTGGAGAGCCAGGGAGAAGGAAAGAAGATTATACTGCACTTATCAGGCAAGACTTCAAATCGCTTTAAAAGGTAAAAGACAGTAACTCCGCCTCCCTTTAAAGAGGGCCAGGGGTATAGAATAGTTTATATCAGAGAAAGATTACATGGTGGCCTGGATCCCTGTACCGACAGAGACTGATAATGTGTGTGGGGGCACATCGAAAAACTGATCGCGATGAAGGGAAACGGCCGCGTGAGAGCCTCTGCTGGTTCCTGTTCTGCTTTGGATTTGCAGAAACAAGTCCCAGCCCAGGTAGAGCACAGAGGGCCAGAAACTGCTCTTCTTAATAAAGGGAAGGAATCCTGAATTTCTGGGGGTAACCCAAGGGAGAAGAGTGGAAGGGAAAGAGGACAAAGAGAGGCAGAGATGTCAGCACGTCCCGAGGATGAGAGGAGCCGGAAACCCAGAGGCAGAGGAGCAGAATTTCCTGGGGAAGGAGTGACATCCAACTAGAAGTTCACTGCTATGCTGTGCCACAAGTACACATTCATGACCGCGGCAGACTGGAACCAGCAGAGCAGGAACCAGCAGAGGTCTAAAGTTGGGCTGCTCAGGGATTCAACGGTGGAAGGTTTCCCATTACTCATGAAATGGGGACATGTGGCAGTTTTATTTAATAGTAAAAGGGGCCCACATACATGGGAGAGTTTGGGGGCAGCCAAATGGCTGGCATATAGGTCACAAAAGCTGGGGGAATAGTGGAGACCAAGAGTATGAATGAGGTGGGTGGCGTTCAGTCATAGGGAGAAGCCTTACCCTCATCTGCTGTGCTGGCGGTTTTCACCTGATTTTATTCAGTGGGTCTGCGGCAGCGTTTCCATGGCCTGGCAGCAGCGACAGTCACTTTTTAATACCAGCTGAAGCTCGTGCATCAATGGTGCCAACGGCCTGGGTGCACCACTCTGAGCACTTCAAGTATCAAGTCACTTAATTCTCATCACCACCCGATGGCATGGGTTACTGTGCTTGTCTCCACCGCACAGATGAAGAAACTGAGGCACAGAGAGGTTAAGTGACCTGCAGAGGTTATGTGATAAGGGGCATCACTGAGACTCCCGGCTTGGCAGTCTGGCTCCAGAATCTCACTCCTGATCACTTCAATACTCTGCCTCCCTGCAGCTCCAGCCGCTGCCCCTTTCCTTGCTACTGGATGGAGGGACTATTTGGAGAGTAACAGTGTAAAACCCACAGACCCTCGTGACTTCATAAAGATTTAAAGATGTCATCAGTCCAAAGGATAAAATCAGGGTCAATGAGTGGAAGAAACAAGGACATAGTTCGTAGCTCAGTAGAAGCAAGACTTTGCTGATGGTGAGCCATCCAAATGCATGCATGGTCTCAAGAGGTAGTGAGCTCTCTGTCACCAGAGGGAAGCAAGGAGTTTTCCCAATAACCTGGGATACACGCATACTTTGGCTATGGGAGTTGTTATTGTTCTCTCCAACTTGAGGTTCTATGACTCCAGAAAATTTTCCTGACTTAGAAGAAATCACTCAAATCCAACACCAGGGATCACAAGAATCCACAACCTTTGAGCTACCCTAAGTTCGTTGCGTTGGCCATTCCAGAAATCACCTTTCTCTTTCCTTGTCCACTTGGTTAACTCTTACTCATTCTTCAGAGCCTGACATGAACGACACCTCTGCCAGGAAGCCTTCCCTCCTGATTCCAGTCCTACTAGGCACAGGGGTTACCCAGGCCTTCCCCACTTTCTGTACCCTGTCTTGCTTCTCTCAATTACCCCATCTTTCTGATAACAAGTCAGTCTCCCCCACTAGACAGCACCCAAGGGCAGAAACCAAGCCCTATTTATGCCTCTAAGTCCACAACTCTCAGCCTGGGGAAGGTGGTCAGTGTGATCAGCAAGTACATCTTTACTACCAGTTTATTATGTTTCACTCTGGTTATCTGTGTTTACCAACAAGCCATCTCCCTAGTACCATCTCACTTCCCCTTGAACCCCAAGCTCTACTCTCTCTCTCCCACGGTCTGACCTGTGCACATTCTGTAATGATTTGTGGATGGACAATGCAGAGGCTCCCTCTAGGCTTAGTTCCCCGAGGTCCACGTGAGATGAGGTAGCCAGACTTCCAACTGAGCCCTTCGCTGTTACATAGCCACAGGGGCCAAGAGCCTGCCTTACCCTTCTATGCCTGTGGTGGACACTTGGATACAGATTCCCCCTTAAAGAAGGTCTTGCTGGGGTGGGGGTGCTGCAGCAGGCAGGCTTTGGTGGCAGTCAGCCCCTTCGGGGACTGCTTGGCTGCAGAGGGCAACTGTACCAAGGTCCCACCTCTGCCCCTGAGGACACCACCCAATGGTGGAGAAATGGGAAGGAAAGCGTTATCATGAACACCCGAGGCCACCCTCCTTTGAAGGCCTGCTCGCAAGGCTGGCATCTGGGAACTTGGGTTTTGGCAGGTCCCTGCCATTCCTCTGTAAAAGTGGATCTCTCTGCCTCAACCGTCCAAACAATATGCTTCACACCGACGCCTGCTTTCCTCCTGGGAGTTGGGCACTGTGGTATGTATGTGGCAGGCTGAGGGGCCTGTACAGCCAGACCTCCCCCCAATTCCCTACAAAAGCCCTGAGCACTGCATTTCATCATCACAACAGCCCTGTGAGGCTTTCCCAGAGGAAGAAACAGGAGCTGAGAGAAAGTAAGTGACTTGCCAGCCATAGCCAGTGAGTGTGAGAGCTGGACTGGATCTCCATCAAGATGTTTCTGAGGTCTGTGCCTCTCTCCCAAACCAGGCTGCCTTTCACCTGTGGTTCTGAAGCTCCAGGATTCTTCCAGGCCTGAGGACCAGTGAGTAAGCATTTCTCCACTGAGATATTCCAAGAGGCATCTGAGAACAAGATCCGGGCAGCCCCGAGTGGAGGAGAATTCCAGTCCCAGGAAAGAAGGCAGAATGTTCTTTCTCTCTACGAAGGACCCAAGAACAGGATGAGTATAGAGAACTCCTGCAAGAGGGATCCTGGCAAAGTTCACCCGCCAGCGCCTGCACCCTCTGATTGGGACCCCGGCCCTCTCAGGTCTCAGGGCCCAACTCTGGAGTCTGTATGGAGGACGTAGTCATCCGGGGTCACAGCACCCACGGTGGCAGCCATGGGAGCAGCCCAGGGAGTGATGGCGTTGAGAGGAACTTGGCTTCAGGCAGCAGAGTGGCTGCCACTCCGCAGAGGCAGCCAGGCCAGCTGTCGGCTCCAGAGGAGATGGGGCTGCAGGGAGACATGACAGACGGAGTCCTGGGGAGCTGGTGAACCCCATCTGTCCTGGGCCTGTTGGGGAAAGCCACCCTCCCCAAGCCAGGCATGGGTTACAAAGCTAACCTTTCTAAAGCCGCACTGGGGCCTGTGGGTCAGGCTGTTCCACAGAGGTGGCAGGCCCGAGGAGGCATTTTGGGGTGCCCCAGGGCTCCACACTCCTCCCTCCGCCCCCTGCACGGTTCTGTGAGCTCCGTGTAACCGACAGGCCTAAAGGGCCACCATGCCAAGGACACCAGGGGCAGATTTCTCAAGCCCCCAGCCCCCAGCCCAACAGCCAGGAACTGCTCCAGATTTGGGAAGGTCTCAGAGCTTTCACCTTCAGGGTCTTCTCTGCCTTGGCCTCCTGTCTGCAGGGCCCTGTGGCAGCCTCACACTGAGTCAACAGGCATACCAGAAGTAGCCCCTTTCCCCGTTCCACAAAACGCATAAGCACATAAGCAAATAAATATATCCGTAAGCACACACACTTGCCCAATTAGTCACATGCACGACTGAAGACCGTGGCGGGTCCCACATCACAGGTCTGACTGCCAGCAACTTTAAAAGTTCTCCTCCTCCTGGTCCTGTTTGCTTGGCTCCTAAAATTCACATGCAGATGCAAGGTACGCCAAAAAGGCAAGGCAATCCTAAAAAAGAAGAAACAAAGTGAAGTTTGTTTCAAAACTTACCATATGGTGAGGAAAATGAGGAGATATTGATCAAAAGACAAACTTCTAGTTCTAAGATAAACAAGTTCTGGGGATTTAACTACAACCTGGTGATTATAGCTAACAGCACTGTATTGTGTACTTGAAAGTTGCTTAAAGATTAGATCTCAAATGTTTTCACCACACACACACACACACACAAACACACATACACACATAAATGGTAACGGTGTGAGGTGAGGGAGATATTAAGTAACCTGTTGTGGTAATCATTTCACAATATATACATGTATCAAATCATTACATTGCTACACCTTTAAATTACACGTCAACTATATATCAATAAACTTGGAAACAACTTTTTTTAATTTTTAAAAAACTGATTACAAAGCTACTGTAATAAGGACAGCTGGGTACCAGCATAAGGATGAACACAGAGATTAATGGAACAGAATTGAGAGTTCAAAAAATAACCCATAATCTATTGTCAATTAATTTGAACAAGGATTCCAAGACGATTCAATGAAGAAAGAAAAGTCATTTCTACACATGGTGCCGGAAGAGCTGTATACCCACATGTACAGGAATGAGTTTGGATCTTTACACCATATACAAAAGTTAAACTGAATCAAAGCACAAAGTGTAAGAGCTAACACTATAAAATTCATAGCTATCATCTCTGTGATCTTGAATTAGGAGACAGTTTCTTAGATGTGTTACCTGAAACACAAACAACAAAAGAAAAAACACAAATTGGACTTCTTCCAAATTAAAAACACTTTTTGTATGTGTGTCAAAAGACACAATTAAAAGTGAAAAGACAGGAGTTCCCGTCGTGGCTCAGTGGTTAACGAATCCGACTAAGAACCATGAGGTTGCGGGTTCGATCCCTGGCCTTGCTCAGTGGGTTAAGGATCCGGCGTTGCCGTGAGCTGTGGTGTAGGTTGCAGACGCGGCTCGGATCCCGCGTTGCTGTGGCTGTGGCGAAGGCCGGCAGCTACCGCTCCTGTTAGACCCCTAGCCTGGGAACCTCCATGTGCCGCGCGTGCGGCCCTAGATAAGGCAAAAAGACAAAAAAAAATATAAAAGTGAAAAGACAATCCACAGAATGGGAGGAACTATTAGCAAATTATAAATATATATGTATAATAAATATGTATATCTTGATAAGGATTTACTCTTCAGAATATACAAAGAACTCTCATAACTCAACAATAAGAGACAACCCAATTAAAAATGGGCCAAGAATATGAACAGACATTTCTCTAGAGAAGATAAACATAAACAAATGACCAATAAGCACAGGAAAAGACACTCAATATCATTACTCCTTAGGGAAATGCAAACTAAAACTACCTCATACCTACAAGGATGGCCATATTCAAAAGCATGAAGACTGCTGATGAGGATGTGGAGAAACTGGAACTTTTAGCCTTACTGGTGGGAATTTAAAGTGATACACGGCACTACAGGAGCCTAGTCTGGCGCTTCCTCAAAATGTTAAGTACAGAGTTATCACATATAATATTCCTTCATAATCGATCCAGGGGGATGTGATGGGGAAGAAGCAGAAGTCAGAGGAAGACGTGAAGCTGGGATGCAGGCCCAGGGGCAGGCCCGGGGCTACCCTCCTCAGGGCTCTGGAGCAGAAATGCATCAGAGTGTCCTGCATGGGACCAAAATAACCCATCCTTATACTCCCACACGGGTCAGTCATCAGATGGGTCATGACCCTGGAGGGCATAACCGTGGGCCAGGCAGGCTCTGCTGCTAGGACAGTCTCCATGGGTGGCCTGCTGATCACCCTCCCAGCAGCAGAGGCAAGGCCTTCCTTGACTGGGGGTCTGGGTGGTGTGTCTGCCTGTCTACCCTGCTGGGTATGGAGGGATCTGTTGTGTGTGGAGCAGAAACACCCAAGGCCCACTCAGTAGGAGGGCGGGGGGTGGTGGGAGGTAGGAAAGGAGTGAGGGTGGGAAAGGACGAGCAGTGAGGGGAGAAGGATACGGCAATGACAGATGCCTGGAGACCTGCCGTGTGGAGGTGGTGCCAGGGCAAAGGGGTGGGAGGCATGCTGTAGCCATCTCTGGGAGGCGAGGGGGCCTCTGCTGTGAGCTGGCACCGTGTTCATCCTGGTTAGCTGGTGCAGGCTGGCACCTAAGCAAGGCTGGTGGGAGTTGTGCTGCTGGAGCTCCATGTCACGGTTGCGCACTCAGTGACCCCTAGTGACGCAGTGCTGGCTGGCAGTGTCGGGGGGTGCGGCATGAGGTAGGGGTGTGGACGAGTGGGTCTAGCCTCTCTGGGTAGAGCAGGTTAATCCATACAGGGAAGCTCTGAGCTGTTCCTGAGTAAAGACCTCCAGGGTAGTTATGTATCTAAAGGCAGACTAAAGGCATGTGAGTGACCCCCGTTCACTGTCTCCCAGGGAAGACCGACAAAGCGAGAAGTAGCCCATTTGAAAAACCAGGATTTTCCAAAGTCTGAGTCATTGTCTGTTCTGTAAGAAGGTTCATTGTGTCTCTTTAGTTTCCACATGTAAGCGGTAGCATTGGGTGTTGCTGTCTAATTGTCTGACTGGTTTCACTTCGCATGATAGTTTCTAAGTCCATCCATGTTGCTATAAATGTTGGTAATTCGTTCCTTTTAATGGCTGAGTAACATGCACACCTATAATTGAAATAAAATCCATTAAGAGAAAAAAAAAGAAGTAGCCCAGAGCACAGCAGGTGGCAAATAAATGCTCAGGCTGCAGCCCACATAGTGCCTCTGACAAGCTGTGTGACTTGAGAGAAGTTCCTTGACTTCTCTGGTCTGAGTCGCCTCCGTAGTTAAGTGAGTTAAAAGTTAAAGCCTAGCTAGCCTCTTGGATGCATTCAGAGCTAATCCACAGGACTCATCACCCAACAGGAAACCAGTCAGGGTTGGGCAGTTTCTGAGGCTCATGCTCCCTTCCTCCAAAGGCCCCCAAAGGCAATCCAGGGCCGCCCAGGATGTTCACCACCACGTCTGAGCCCGCCGCACCCCACTGTTCCCGCGCTCTCAGGCTCTAGCTGCAAATTGGTTTCCGTGATGAATACAAGCTGCCCAAATCACTCATAGGATGGCTAGAGAAAAAGCAATTAAATGCTTTCTTAATTGTAGGATGGCAAGAGGTTAATGAGTTACTATAAAAACCAGTCCCTGCCATCTGGTGGCTGTCACCAAAGCCCACATGCAGGGAGCCATCCCAATCTGTAAGACAGGACGGAGAGATCGCTCCAAGTCAGGAGAAGGGTGGGGGCGTGGTGCCGAGGCTGGGGGCCCGGAGCTGCGAGCCCAGCACGGCCCAGCTGGCCTCCAGATGTCCCAGGGCTACAAGGGAGCTTCGAAAGTCGGAGGGCAATCAGACAGAGCCAAAATCACTCATCAGCTCCAACACCGCTTTTCTCTGGGATCAGCTCTAGCAAGGGACGGCCAACAGCCACTTTCTCAGTGCTAGTCAGTAGGAGAGGAGAGAAAAGCCACAGATGAGAGAGAAGCCGGCCACGGCGGAGGGAGGGGCAGGCAGACGTGGGGGTGCAGACCCTGCAAAGACAAAGAGATGCAGACCTGGACAGACAGAGACAGAAAGGCTGAGCGCCGAAACGCCAGGAGGTGAAAAATAACAGTGACATAGCCAGGCTGTGAATGTGAGAAGCAGATGAAAGGGCAAGTGATTTGCTAGAATCAAAGACAACAAAGAACTTTGGAGGGTTTTGCTTTGTTCTGGGCAAACGTGTCCTCTCCAATATTCTGCCGCTCCCAGGAGTCAAGGAGGATGGCCCCTTCTCCCTGGGAGGATGTGAAGAAGAGGGCCAGCCCCAACTCTGCCCGACCACCTCCACTACACACACACACACACACACACACACTCATATATGTGCGTACACACACAATACACACCACCCAGGGCACGGCCAGGTCTTACCTGCCAGGAGCCACTTCTCCCAGTGTGGAGGAAGCCACAGGTCTCAGCCTGTCTCTTTCCTTTGCTCTGGTCCCAGAGGTCCCATTTGCAGCCCCAAGCCTGGCAGAGGCAGGTCTGGTTTTCTGGTATAAAGAGAAAGCAACTCAGAAAATACACGTAAGCCAAGGGACGCACAGCCTCTGATTTCCATGAGGCTAAACCCACTGCTGGCCCTCTTGGTCATCTTCCAGGAACTGGCCGGGAAACACAGAGGTCACCCCTCACCTGTCCTTCTAGGGTCAGACTTGTCTTCCAGGATGAGACTTTGAGACACTCACTTCTCAGGATTCTGGAAGTTTCTCCTCCCAGAGCAGGTTCTAATCCGCCATAGCAACAATACCGCAACCTACTTGCGGTGAGAGGGTGGGGCCTCCTCTTCTGGGCGTCACCCATTCCACCTTCACTGCTCCTACCTTAGAGGACTCTGGCAGCTTGCTCCTGGAGGTCAAAGTCCTAGTTTTAAAGAAAACGACAACAACAACAATAACAACAACAAAAACCCAGGAAGTTCCTGTTGTAGCTCAGTGGAAAATGAACCCAACTAATATTCATGAAGACACAGGTTCAATCCCTGGGCTCGCTCAGTGGGTTAACGATCCGGCGTTGCCGTGAGCTGTGGTGTGGGTCACAGACTCGGCTCGGATTTGGCGTTGCTGTGGCTGTGGCGTAGGCTGGCAGCTACTGCTCTGATTTGACCCCTAGCCTGGGAATTTACATGTGCCGTGGGTGTGGCCCCAAAAAGCAAACAAAATTAAAAAAAAAAACCCACAAAACCTATGGTCCAAAGTAAAACAAACAAACAAAAAGGGACCCACAGTTGGAAGATTCCACTGTCTCCATTTTCCACATTATCTTGAGTCTTTGCTTCTCCTTCTTTCTCCTACCCCAGAACCATCTGCCTGACCCCTTTTTCAGAGGACTCTGCATCCACAGAACTAGAGACACAAGGAGATGTCCCAATAACACATCCATCACACTAGGGGTTAGAGATTCCCCAAAAACCTCTAGGGGAATTTAGAGAAGGGGTTGCTCATGTTCCCAGGCAAAATTAGAGTTCCTTGTCTACACTTGGTGCCCAACTGGCACAAGACTGGACCGTAATTGTCTCTTCCATTTCCAAGAATAAACCAGTATCCCAAGGCTATCTCTAGCTGGCCCCACCTAGCCAGCTGGTGGGTGCTCTGGGGACTCCTGTGACCTCAAAGTCTCCCGGCAGAGGCCTGCCATGTCTATGAAAAGCTTCCCTGATTCTGGTCTGGGCAGCGGCCAGGGTCCAGCAGCTGCACGGTCACAGTGCCATTGGGCAACACCCAGGAGCCAGCAGGGCCTCAGCAGTGGTTCTGGGGAGTGATTCTGCCTGTGGTTCTTCCTTTTGTCTCTGTGCCTTTGGAAGGTCTGAGTGTTCCTCTACCTGGTGATTCTGTGAGCCGCCCAATTGCTTTTCTGCTTCAAAAGAAAAAGAGCCTGCAGGCACACACATGAGAGAGAGCGTGATAAACAGAGACACAAAGCTAGCGACACAGAGACAAAGAGACAGAAAGAATGAGCATACTCTAATACCTGGAATGTCATCAGGCCGTGGGCCCTGGTCTCTGTCCTTCTTCTGCTTCCTCCAGACTGAGACTTCTGGCTGCCCACACCTCCTCTGACACGGAGATACACAACTACCTTTGCTCACGTTCCCCTCTGCATTTTCCAAATTCTTGACTAGAAGGGGCACAGCCCATCCCCCAGCTCCTGGTCCATTTGTGTTCATCCCTCCCCAAGACAGCAGGGCTGCGGGCAGGGAACCACGAGGGAGCAGAGGTGGTCGGCTTTAAGAGTCTGAGCTGTGACAAGGAGACAAATCAAATGCCGCAGAAGTTTACTCCATGATTTTAAACACTTCAAAACCAACACTCAAACACTGGCCCCGAAGGCTTTCTTGACAGCTGTCCTACCTTGGCACCCGGCCAAGGGGGCAGAAAAACCCAGCCCATGCTCTGAACTACACACCCATCCAGAGGGGCACATTTTCTAAATCACTCGCAGGACCCTAGAAGCCAGTGGCACCCTGGTAGTGCATGAAACCACAGACATCAACAGAAGGGAAATGCTCCCCAGGCAGTTACATGCTCCTCAATGTGTGACATCACAGGGCACACACGCGATGCAGTGAAAAACACCTCTCAGGCCCTCAGAGCTCTGTCCACTCCTATTCAGACCTGTAAGCCCTTCTAAGTCCCCATCCTGGTGGCCTTGCCCTTCTTGCTCAGTCTCACTTCCCCTCACCTTATCTCCTCCAATCCCCAGAGAAATGATGCTCTGGCCAGTAGCAGCTCTTGACCTACTCCTTCATCCCCGCCTGAAACTGCCCTGCCCAGGTGCATGGTGATAGTGCCCACTAACCTAGGATGAGCCCGTCCCAGATCCACGGTTCTCCTGTCATCCAGTTCTCATCTGCCCTTGCAGAACCCATGATGCCCCAGAGAGCTCCTGACACCCTTTCTACAAGCTGTACTTTCTAGTTACATGAGCTTAGCCAAGCGACTTAACCTCTCTGGGCTTGAATTCCTCCTCTGCAAAATAGATATGATTATAAAACTCCTTTCAAGGAGTTGTCATGAGAAGCAAATAAAATAAAGTGTCTGACACATAGAACCCAGGCCATCTCCCGAGTGTGCAGCCTCCCTGGCCAGCTCTTGCTGCTCACCCTCCCTGCAAGCTTATATTTATCAAGTCCAGGAATCCCACACTTAACCCATCCGATATCCTGGCATCCTGGCCCCAGTTTACCTACCCCGGACACCATGACGTTGGAAGCAAGGGTACGTTTGCTTTTGCATCTGCTGGGGAGGGCCTCCTACCCACCAGTGGGACCTGGAATAACATGCAGGATTTGAACTGTTGGCGTTATGATTAAAGGGAGAACGTGGGGAGTTTTATGACAAAGAATTCATTTTACAGGAGAATGAGAAGCAGGTGTAGGCTTCCTCCTCTCCTCTCAACCTGCCCATGATCCCAACAATATGCAGAGGACCCCAATCTATACTGAACCCCAGCCCAGAGGAAGCACTTTGTCACCTGTCAAGCACTGTATCAACATCAGTCATATTGTAACTTAATTCCTCCAGCTCCTTGGGAACGCAGTGCCCCCCTCTTCCCTAGAATAGGAGCATACTGACCAAGGAACTTCAGATGTGGCACACTCGGGGCCCCACCCTCCCGCTGCAAGACCAACTGGGTAGGTTTGGAAATCTCAGCTCTAAGGGGACTTGGGGCTGGAGAGTTTTCCACTGGGCGTGTGCACTGCAGGGTGCTTGCAGCCCTCCTCTTCTCTGGTCATGTACACCCTGCCAGGCCCGCTGTGGGCTTTCTTCACAGTTGTCCTACCTTGGCACCCAGCCCAGGGGCAGCAACCCAGCCCATGCTCTAAACTATGCACTCACCCAGAGGGGCACATTTTCTCCCCGGATGCCAGGAGCACCCACTCCCCAGTGGTCAGAACTAAAAGAGTCTCAAGACATTGCCAAAATTGCCCTCAATTGAGAACCACTGGTCAAGTTGCCCAAGCTGCTTACCGTGTTTGATGAGTTTCACCGTGGCCCAGCTACCTACTGCGCTCCAGCCATGGCACAAGCCTCCACTCCTCACTTGCACTGGACAGTCCAAAGAGCCAGGTGGCTGTGGTGCCCAGGGCCTCCTTCTGAGTCAAGCAGCTGGAGGTCTTGTGAGCCTGTGACTCTGGACACCGGGATCTCTGTCCTGAACTAGCTTCTGTGACGTCACTTGGTTCGGTCGGGGCTCTTTTACTGCATGGTGATGCCCCACCCCTGACCGGGCTTGGGGGATTGGAGTAGGGCGTCATGGAAACAGGATGCTAGGAAGACAGCAAAGAGAGAAATAAATGCAGCACAGACCACAGTGCAGGAGGCCCCAGCTCTCCAGAATCCACTCAGTGACCAGTTTACTCTCTCAGCTCCATAATTCCACCTTTTCTACAGTGATGACATACTACCCTTTAAATCATTTTTAAAGCCTTTATTTAAAGTAATATATCTACTGCTAAATAATAACTATCAAAAGCTATAATTCCTAAACTGGGATTTTTTTTAAAAAATTCTAGTTTGAACTGGATGTGTTATTTTTCCAGAATATATTTTTGTTACCAGATGGGGTCATTTTTATTTCATTCAAGTCAAGTGGGCATGGGTAATAACATAAAAATAAAAACAGAAGGGAACTGAGCAGCTAGTTTTATTTTTTTTTAATCCCATCACTTTTTTGGAGGAAAATAAATCAACCTACTCTCACTGCCCCTTCTATCACTTCCACCAAATTAGTCTTTTTGTAATTATTGCAATGCAAACACACATGGTACATATTAGATATGTGGTCACATGTACGTCACCAAAATGTAGTTATGCTATATCTTTCTGCAACTTGCTGTTTTAAAAATCACTTAACACAACTTTTGGGAGTTCCCTGGTGGTCTAGTGGTTAGGTTTCAGTGCTTTTGTGGTCATGGCCCAAGTTCAATTCTTGGTCTGGGAACGGCGATCTCATATCAAGTCGCTGCATGCTGCAGTCAAAAAAATTAAATTAAAAGATAATAAAATGTACGTTAAAAAAAAAAAAAACCAAAAACTTTGATCAGTGACCCCCTTTCCTTGCTGGGGTCTCAGGAAACTCACTGCCTGTTTCAAATACCAGCTCTGACTTCTCACAGCTGTGTGACCTGGTGAAGGTTAATAACCTCTCTGTGCCTAACCTGAAACATGTGGATGAAGACACCACTGTTTACTGTTGAGTGGATCAAAGGAGGTCACGCATGGGAAGTCCTCAGAACAGTGCCCAGCCCGTGGCAAATGCTCAGAAACTGTTACCCCTCGCTGCACTGATCTACCCTGTTTATTAAGCACTGATGAGGACTGCATTATACAGATATATCATACTATGCCATGGAAATTTAAACTTTTATAAATGCTTGTGAAGAGACTAAGCGAATCCATTTTTGAGGAGAGACCTCCTATCTGCTGTAGCTCGGGGCTTTTGTCCTCACCAGACCGCTGCGTCGGTGCGGATGGAAGCCCCTGCTCGAGCTTGAATAAAAGGCCCTCGTTATTATATCATCAATAGCTGATTAAAAATAACGAACTATTTCTAGTAAAAAAAAAAAAAAAGGCCCTTGTGTTTTTACATCAGATTCGGCTCCTGAGGCGGTCTTTGGGGGATCCACAATCTGGGCACAACACTTGCTCTTATAAGCCACAGTACAATGAATACCCCAATACTTATGTCTTAACTCATTCATGCCATGATTTTGGAGGATAAATTCCTAGAGGCAAGATCGCTGGGTTACTCAGTAAGCACATTTTAAGTTTGCATATCTATCGACAAATTACTCTCAAAATGTTGTCGGATTTTTATTCCTATCAACAGTGTTTGCAAGCTCATTTATTCACTCTCACCAATTCAGAAGGTTATCAATCTTTAATCGAATAGGCAAAAATGCAAACAACTCTACAAGGTTGTTTTCATTCAAATTTCTTTAGTTATTAGTGCAACCAAACAATTTTTTCTTCCAGTTTAGAGGTCAAATAATTTTTTTTTCTTTTTTAACAGAACATTTAGGGAGTATGTGCGTATGTGTGTGTGTGAGAGAGAGAGAGAGAATTACTCTTTGTCCATTTGTGTTGTTTCTGATTGATTTGGAGGAATATTAGCTATAGCATGAATATTTACGGTTTCCCTGCTAGATTTATAGCAAATACTTTCTCCCGGGCTGTCATTTATGTATTTATGTTTTGGTTTATTTATGGTGCCTTTCATGACACAGTTTTGTCTTGCTTTTTAAATTTTTCAGGTGGTCCACTCTGCCAAATTTTTATTTTTGGCTTCTGGGTTTGGTTTCAGACTTAAAAAGGGCTTGCCTACCCCAAGATACAATACAGAGATATAAAGATCAAGCTTGAGATATAGGACACATGCCCTCTTCCTGGTCTTGCAAGACTATCTGGGAGAATATACATAAAACTGTATTGGAGAAGGATGTCAGCTCAGATTACATGTAAAATCAAGCAATCTTACATACATATAGCCCTCCATTGTTAATTTATTAATATTTTATAGTTAATACACAAATCTTTAATCTGGAATGTGTTACTATACACAGTGTGAGGCGGATACCTAATTTTTGTTTGTTTGTTTTTGGCTACGCCCGTGGCATACAAAAGTTCCCAGGCCAGGAATCAAACTCTCTCCACAGCAGCCACCAGAGCAGCTGCATGACAAGGGAGCCCCTTAACCCACTGTGCCACAAGGGAACTCCATCTTGTGTTGTTGCTGCTGCTGCTGTCGTTTTGGTTTTTTGTGTTCTGTTTCTGTTTTAGTTTTTTTTAGTAGGTACCTAATTATCCCCTTGCAAATGGCAAACAGTTTGTGCTATGGTTCAAAGTGTCTTTAACCTCCAAGAGGCTCATCTAAAGGATTAAGGGTCTCTGAACTTGAGTCACTCTGGCCTGGGAGAAAAGTGGGCTGGGAAGGGGGTGGTCTTCCCTCCCCTCTGCCCATCCTCCCCTGCACGTATCGTCTGCCTCGGTCACAGCAAGTGTCAATGAGGCTCTTCCTCTCGGAGGGTAGTGTCGGGTGGGTGGGTGGCTGTCGAGGGGGCCATGAACACTCCATCACTGAACACAGCATTAAGGGAATGGTCAGAGCCTGAACTATTGCTACCCTGGGACCGTAGTAAGTTATGTGCCCAGAGAAATCATTTTCCTGGAAGATGCATTTTAGGCAGCATAGAGGCTCTAGTGACCCCTATATCATCTGTTCCCAGGTCTCTGTGAATTTACACACACTGGCTTCCCACAATAGGAAGAAATCTAATTACCGGTGGAATAACTTTTGTGTGCCCACCCTGGCTGTAAATCCTCAGAGCTAGATTCCAAGGAAAGTGAGCTGGCACTCAGACCAGGACACCTCGCAGGGCAGGCATCCTTCCTAACCCAGGTGTGGGCAGGACAGCAGGCAGGCTTTAGAGGAACTGCAGTATCCAGGGCGCAGGAAATGGAAAGAACATCAAAATACCAGGGTTCTTCCTTCTACTACACATCAAGATGACTCCAGCCTCTCGATTCCCATCTTTCTTCAGTTCCCCTGTCCAGAAACATGGGTTAGTTAACACGTATTAAGCCACATTCCAGGGTCCATGGGATGAGTTTAAAATACAAATCTCCAGTTTTCCCAACAATGCCGAAGAGTGAGAATGAGTATGTCCATTTCACTTGGGTCAAAACAACATTCAAGAGGTTAAGGAAATTTGCCCAGAGTGACATCTCCAGAAATGGCAGAGCCAAAACTGGAACCCCCTCATCAAGGCCACGGCCTGAGTGCTTTCCCAGCTGGGTGTGGAGAGGCCAGAGGGTGTGCATGAAGGACGCTTTCCTGGGCCTCCCAGCAAGGCCACTGGGGAGGCTCCCGGGGCCCTTCTCTCCTGTGGTCTTGGCCCTGGTGATACACGCACACCGAGTCGGCTGTGGCCCAGTGCACATGGCTGCCTGGCCCTCCACTGCAACGGCTCCTGCCACACCAGGACCCCGGTCCTTCCAGAGCTGTGTGCAAACAGGGGAAGCAGGCCTGCCCAAACCGCACACCACGTGTCTGCTTGGGCAAAATTTATACCACAAGCCAACCGTTACATCAGATATGATGCTCTCTGCTCTCTCTGCCTTGATGAAAATATCTTCATAATAACAAGACGTAAAAAATTAATAAAGTTGTGGATTTTATAAGAATGAAAATCTTCCATCAAAGACAAATGAATTTAATTATTATTGTGTGTGTCTGGGTGTTCCATTAATGAGCTGCTGGTATTTGGATAGGTTATTAAAATGAAAAGAACCCTAATTCATGCAATATTTTATGTTTGGTTCATTTGAGGGTTTTTGCCCCTTCATGTCAGCAAAATATCCATGTTAATTTTCACAAAATTTTATTCTATTGATAGCAATCATCTAATAATTAAAAATAAAATGTAACTGTATTCAAAGGGAATAACTGTGAAGGTACTTTCACTTTTTAAATACTCTAAAATATAGGTAGAAATTGGAAAAGTTAAAATCATAATTCAATACAATTTCAGTTAAAAAAGTGATTTCTCTTCTAAAATATTTTAAATTGCTAAAAATTAAAAGGCAAAATGCAAATCATAATTAATGAATATAAACTATTTTAATCAAATATACCTAAAGCTGAAACTCTGAAATTTCTTGGACATAAAATACTTTTATAAAAATAACACAATTTGCAATTCTATGACTCAATGTCCATCTAGTTGCCAACGTAAGGAACTGATATCATACTTCACATATACTAGGTCTTAGCTGCGTAAGTACAAATTTCAGAGTAATATGAATTGTTTACTACAGTAAAATATGCTTCTGTATCCACCTACAAGTGTTGTGAAGACTGTTTAAGTCTTATCTCCAGAACCAGGAATTGGAACACGAAGAGAAGCAAGAAAATGAATGTTTGGCACGGAAGAGAAAAAATAATTTGTTATACAAGAATCTCCTGCATTCAAGCTGAGAGGACGGATTTGACAAGTTAATTAATTCGCCTTTTCTCTTACCCAAGCACTTCTCCCGCTCAGATCCTCCTGCTCTCTGAGGCAGTGACTGACTCTGACATTGCTGGGCGTGTACGGCATACCACCTTCATGCTGTTTGATGCAGTTTTCCAGCACATAAGGCAAGAAATGTGCAGAAGGTTTCTCTGGGGCCTGAATGATGATATTTATGAGAGTTGTTCTTTACTGTTATAGACTGTGCAGGAGCAGCTCTGAGCTCCAGAGGTGGAGGAGGGGGGTAGATTCAGGGCCCTCCAAAGTATAAAGCCCAGAGCCAAGGCCCCTCCATTCCGAGTCTCATTGTGGTGCAAGCAAAAAGAAAGTTTGGAGGCACGTCAAGATCCGCAAGGCCAGTCCCCAGGAAGACTCACAGGACTCAACACACCGTAATCTTCAAGGCAGTGATTTATAACTGCAAAAGGATGCAACGAAAAATTAGCAAAGACAAAGGTGCAAGCGGTAACATCCAGGAAAGCAGGCAGAGCGTCCAAGCATCTCTGCACAGTGGAGTCACACCAGAGGCACTTCATTCCCCAACAAAGAACTGCAACAAAATACATGAAATGCCGTTTCCCAGAGAAGCTCATCAGAGACTCACTGCCCAGGGAAGGTGAGAGGGGCACCTCTGCCTGCCACGTGCCAAAGTTCTGACTCCCAGGAGGAAAGCAGGGGTCAGCAGGAAGCACACTGTTTAGACAGTTCAGGCAGAGTCAGCCACTTTCATCAGGGAAGGTAGGGACTCTCCCCAAACCCAGGTTCCCCCATGCCAGCCAAGGGACAACCTTGCAAGCAGACTCTCTAAGGAGAGCAACCCTGGGCAGCTCTAGTCTTTTCTCCGTAAGAAGCAACTGGGCTGTGACAGGTGGAGGAAGGGGAGTCCTTTCCATTCCACCCCCTCTCCCAAATCCCACCTAAGGTGAAAGCTGGGACTGGCCTAAGCCTATGGGAGTCCTGCCTCATGCAGATTAATCCAAGTGGCCACGTGGGGTCATTTTCACCTCACTGGGTGTAACACCCTGCTGTAGACATACACCATAACTGACCATCAGTGTCCTAGAACATACTGACAGCTTGGCAGCATTTTTATAAACACCATATTCAAGCAAATCTAAGCAACATACTATTCAGGAATGTCATAGGTGGTAAAACTGTTTTTTTTTTTTTTTTCAGTGGCCACACCCGTGGCATATGGAAGTTCCTGGCCCAGGGATATTGAATACAAGCCACAGCTGTGGCAACCTAGGATCCTTTAAGCCCCTGCACTGAGCTGGGGATCGAACCCCAAGCCTCCACAGTGACCTGAGGCACTGCAGTCCACCCTGCCACAGCGGGAACTCCTGGTTACACTATTTCTAAACATAAAGGAATTCAAGACAATTTTTACCTGAGGAGGGGAGGAGTCGGAGGAAGTGATGGGAATCAGAGACGAGGGCACAGGTATTAGTAATGTCCTTAAGATGGGACTAGGTTCATGGGTTCATTTCATAATTATGTTTCATAACATCACATGAAGTTATAAATGCATCTATTTCTTCTACATGTACCAAAAATACATACTAAAACATTTTAATTTGTAAAAACTTACCATCTAGACAATGGTAAGGTGTCCTTTCCTAAGGACCCACGTGAGGTGGGATTCTCAGTACTGGTCAGTCACCCTCAAAACCAAAAGACGTTATAATTTGATTGACGTAGAAATCCATGGCCATGTTAAATCAAATGACATCAAGCTTAATAGTCCCTTATTACCGGTCTATCATAAGCCATTGTGTTTTTCTCACCAAGGATCTCGTTTTTGTGAATCAATTAGATTTTGTGAATCAGTTTGATTTTTATCACTCTGCATTTCCTTGTTTATTTCAGTTTTTAGGTGAATGACATAGTTTTGTTTTCAGAATAGTTATTTTTGCAGTTACATTCTATTTATGATGTGATGCTGGCTTTCCACTTATGGTACAGGTGCGGTGTTTCCTTTTAAAATAAGTTTATACAAGCTAACATTTGAGACAAATTAAACACAAATGTTCATCAAATGATAGCACAAGCAGTATAGGGGTGTGACAAAAGTCACCTAAGAGGTGAGTGAATGACATAGCTTGGAAAGCACAGTACTACTAAGCGACATCCAATATCTATTACTCAAATTCTACTTCGTTAGGTTCTGTGGGAGGCCAGAGAGTTACAAGGATGTGTGTGTGTATGTGTGTGTTGATGATGATGATCTTTATTTTTTTAGAGTTTCCACCTGGAATAGCAACACACACCATTGTAGCCCCCCCCCCAAAAAAAAAAACAATTATTGGCAAGGTTTCAATTCCAGTGCCTACAGGGGCCACACAGAAAACTGAAATAGAGAAGGATTTAACAAGCTTGTGAGTCACACTGCCTTTTAAAACGCTTTCTAGACATTAGGCTATGACCATGCCCAGTACTTTCGAGGGCTGTTTACAAATCCACGGGCCTCCAGTCAGCACCACTGCTTTATTATACTATATACACTTTTGCTTTCCTAAGGCAGGGAAATAGATATCAAGTTTAAAATCATAAACCTACAGCACGAGGCCATACATAATAGGGTCTGTCCCACTCTTGTACTATTAGGACTTGTGGAAAAAGGCCCTACCGAGAGCATCCGTCTTACCTGCCAAAGGAAACAAGGAGCACTGTTTTATCGGATCTGAATGGACTGTGTTGTCCTGCCAGAGGCAGCGATGTGGACAGGCCATGCTAGGACCACACCAAGAGGCAAAGCCCTCAGGAACCGTGAACCAGGAGGGATGCAGACTGCATGTAGCCTTCTAATGTTCTCATTTCCCCTTTCCTACATTCCCCACCAGGCCCATGAGCAATAGAAGTGGGTAATGGGAAGCATTAAATCAACAATTGCAGGAGTTCCCATTGTGGTTCAGCGGTAACGAACCCAACTAGTATCCATGCGGATGAAGATTTGGTCCCTGGCCCCATTCAGTGGGTTAAGGATCCAGAGTTGCCATGAGCTGTGGTGTAAGTCACAAATGTAACTCAGATCCCGCATTGCTGTGGCTGTGGTGTAGGCCAGCAGCTGTAGCTCTGATTCGACCCCTAGCCTGGGAACTTCCATATACTGCAGGTGTGGCCCTAAAAAAAGGAAAGAAAAAACATATATAACACTGCTAGGGACCAGGCAAAGCAGGACGGCCTTCGCCCACATTAGCTATATCCCATCACCCAGACCCAAGGAGATGACCACCAAGGAGGCCCGCCCCCAACCATTTAATTATGATGCAGAATTGTATTTATCATTAAAGCCATCTTAGTAACCAAGGAAATTACACATATATTCAGGAAGAATGAAGGGAGGCAATAAAAGACTTGTTCATTGATTTAACCCTCGCTGAATCCCATCTAGCGCTAAGTACAAGTAAGTTAGTTTAAACTTCGCGGGGCTCATATTCATGGAAATGGACAGGCATCTAACAGTTACCGATGTGACACAATGCGATGATCGTGCTATCTAACATCATGTTCCAGGACGGAAAGAGCCCGGGCGAGGACAGTCTACCGTGCAGAACGGGCCCCAAAATGCTCATCAGTCTTAAGGACTCTTGTTGCCTAGAACAGAGCCCAGCACACAGTAGGTGCTCAGTAGGCATTTGCTGAAGTGCTAAGTGGATAAGAAGCCTGTGCTGGCTAGACAATGGTCCCCAAACTTAGCCACGTCCTAATTCCTGGAACCTGTGACCATCACCATACTTGGCAAGAGGAACTTTGCAGATGTGATGAAGTTAAGGATTTTGAAATGGGGAGATTAGCTTGGGTTATCCAGACGTGACCTAAGTATAATCACATGCATCCCATAAGAGGGAGATCTGATCCACAGACAGACCAGGGGAAGGTGAAGCGAGCAAAGAGGCAGGAAGACTGACCACATGGCCGAGGAAGATTGATAGGGCCACAGGCTAAGAACGTCAGCAGCCACCAGAAGCCAGAAGAGGCAAGGAGACAGAGTCTCCCCTGGAGGCTCCCCAGGAAGCATAGTCCTGCTGACACGTTGACTTGGGCCCCTAAGATTCAGTTCGGATTTCCGGACTCCAAAACTCTAAGAGGACAATGCTCTCTTGTTTTAACTCACCAAGTTTGTGGTGATTTGTTACAGCAGCCGTGGGTAACTAATTCAGCCACCGCTCTGAGAAGAAATGAAGGCAGAGGGAGCTCCAAAACCTGCCTTGGCCATGCCAAGTACTTTGGAGAGTCTGGGGAATTTGAGCTGAGGCAGCCTAAGATGCGAGCGGAGCTTGAGATAGTTGAGTCTGGCTGGGCTGTGCAGGATGGATCGAAGGCGGAGAGACCAGAGGCAGGGAACTCTGCCAAGAGGTTCTGGAGGCAACTTGGCGTGCAAAGGGGATGAGAGCCAGGCCTTGGGGATTAGCAGTGGGAATGAGAAAAGGGGCGGGTACAAAAGAAATTTCAAAGGGAAAATTGATGGAGCTTAGTGAAAGACTGAATACAGCAGACGAAGGAAAAATTCCTTCCAGCTGTGAGAGCTGGAGATGGGCAGAGGGAGGAAATTGGAGTAAAGGGGAGACATTTCTAAATGTTTCTAACAATAGCCAGTTCATCTCAAACCTATCTCAGTGCCATGATTTGAGCTGCTCATCGAGTCAAGAAACAGCCAGGGGATCAACGCTCCTCACGGCTGGCCACCAGTGGCTGGAGGCACATACTGTGGCCAGAGCTGCGTGTTATAAAGTATGGAAGAATCCTTTCCAGCCTGCCTCCTGATCTCCCCTCAACCTGATGCCTCCCAAGGCCTAGATTTTCAGGTGGGGGCTGGGCAGGGAGTGGGAAGAAAGGGAAGGAGGAAAGAGGAGAGAAGTGGAGGTGGAAGGGAGAAGTAAGAGGAGAAGGTGGGAGCACAGGTCCAGCTCACCATGGGCACAGTCCAGCTGCCGTCTTGCCAGGGGCACCGACCAGGGTCCAAGCAAACCATCAGAATGAGATTTAAGCCACCACAGCTCCATCAACAGGGTCCTGTTTCTCACTTGCTGCTACTTCCATCCCTGAGGACCCTGGCAGTTAACAACCTTCTCACCAGACACACAAGTGGATTCTAACACTCTGGAAGGCTGCTAAGCACAGAGAAGTCTGAACAGGACCTGGGCTGGAGGAGGGCATCTGACTGAGAATGTCCTCGTGAACCAAGAGCTACCCAGAGCAGGAAGCCAGGCCCAGAAATGGCAGTTGGACCAAGAGACTCATCTCCAGAGACTGTCACTACAGCTGGGGAGGATATGAGTAATAGCAGAGCTCTGCCCCAAACACTCAGCCCACCCCGACCCAATGATCACCCCTCGCCCTCTGGGCAGTTCTGCAGGTGCCTCAGCTTCCTGTCCTGAGCAATTCTGCATCGGAGAAGGCCACAGCTCTCAGGCACTGCTCTGTACAAAAGCCATTCACCTTGGCTTCATGGGTGGGGATGGGGCGATGGAGGGAGAAAAGAGAGATTCCTGTATCTACTGCTTATTGATTGAGCATCTTCTCTGTGTCAGGCACCTGTTAGATGCTCGGAATTCTAAGCCCTGTCCCCATGAGGCTCATAAAAATTACCAAAAAATCCTTTGAAAAAAGCCTGAGCAGAAACTTGAATCAGAACCCAATCTCCATATTTTCCAAACGGACTGAAATGGCAAGCCTTCACATGTTCTCTGGACCAAACCAAGATTTCTTTCCATGTGAGTCTCTCTTTTCTCTGGGGTCTCAAACAACCTGCTGGACCACAGAAACTCACGTGGCCCTTCTCTTCCGATAAAATCCCGGGAGGGATATGCTGCCATTACCGAGAAATCAATCACCACTCTCCAGCAGTATTACCTCTTTCCTGGCCCAAGTCCCTTCACCAGTTCATTCACTCATTCGACAGTGATTTATTGAGGGAGGGTCCAGCATGTGCCTGGTGTGGAGAGAGGGCTGGCTGTCCAGAAAGGCACACCACCCATAGCTCTTCCTTGAAGCCTTAGCTGCTGGGCAGGGTGGGGGTGACAGGGCTGATCAGACAGGCAGAACGCTGAGGGTCAGCCCACGGAAGGGACTGATTCTAATACCACAGACTTGGCAAGAGGCAGGGCTGGAAAAATAGAGCTAGACCCCTAGTTCCTGTTCTCACAGCTTCCGCCACTCTCCAACCCAGTTCCATCACTGAGAACCTGCACTGCAGGATTTTGCACCCCCTTTTTTTCTTTTTAGGGGCACACCCACAGCATATGGAAGTTCCCTGGCTAGGGGTGGAATCAGAGCTGCAGCTGCCAGCCTATGCCACAGCCACAGCAACGCGGGATCCAAGCCGCGTCTGTGACCTACACCACGGCTCACATCAACGCTGGATCCTTAACGCACTATGCAGGACTAAGGATCGAACCCGCATCCTCGTGGATATTAGTTGGGTTTGTTACCCCTGAGCCACAACGGGAAATCCATTTTCACCCCCCTTTTACAGACAAAAACGGAGGCATAAGAAATACCAGAATTTGTCCCAAGTTACCCAGCTGCGAGCTTGCCAAGTGGAGGCAGGCGTCCTGATCCCGTGACCGCAGCATCTTTTCTCTTGACACTGAACTGCTTCCCTTTGTTCCTGGTATCTTGTCCCCCTCCCCTGAAAAAAATCACATACATCCACCCCCAACCAAAAAATAAATAAATAATTAAGTTAAATTAAAAACAAAAATGTCTTTTCTGCTCTCTAGAATCTGGCAGAAGGCAGCAGCCAAGCCTCCTGAGAACACTTAGTGATTTCCAGGGGAAATCTGACCATCGCTAACATTCAAAGATACTGCAGTGTTTTCAATTAGGGAGCTGAGGGCTCTGGCTTCAGAGGCTAGGGAACAAAGCAGAGTGCTCTGGGAGACGAGGACTGACCTCTCTCAGAACCCCCTCTGTTCCTGGCTAATATGTCAATAGCCTCTTAAACGGAACGTTATGTGTCTGGGGTTTTACTCTCAGACTCATCCTTTTTGGGTAGGGTTTAGGGTTGTTTTTTTTTTTTAATCTAAAGTTGATTGCCTCTCTCATTATCAAAGCCGCCATCCATCTGTTTCCACTTTCTTAAGGGCTGCAGCAAGGAATGGAGCTGGAAATGTGTTTTTACTTGAGGTTTTAGGATTTCCCTCCTCCCGCCGTGTTGAGGGTTGTTCAAGTTTTAATGCTGTCACTGCAATATGATCTTTCAGTAGTGGGTGGCCCGGCTGCGCCATTTGAAACTAATTTACAGCTTCATCTGGGACTATCATCATTTTAAATTAATTAAAAAAAAAGCACCAAAAATTATACAACGGCGGGGGCGGGGGGAGGCAAGGACAGAGATGGAGGAGAGTTTAAAGCAGTGAGAAAGGACTCCCCGAACTTGGCTGGATGCTGCCTTCGGGTTCAAAGGGCAATCTTTCCTTTCCTTCCCACCCACTTTTTGAAACTAAAACACACATATACACCATAAAAAATTCAGTATGTTGTTTTTTTGAAAGGTTTCTTTGGGAAGATAAGAACTCTGTGTTGGTTTCCACAATGTCAAGCAAAGCCGTTACTACTAAGAAAGGTGGGCAGGCCTGCCGATGGATGATGGAAACTTCTGCAGCACACAGAGGCCAGAGATGATATGATGGTGGGGGCTACGGCGGGGGGGAGGAGGGTTAGGCTTTGGGGGAGGGGAACAGGGCAGGGAGAGGGCATTCACCTCATCCCCCACCAGAAGCAGTTTCTTTCCATCTTCCCAGATGAGAAAATCACTTGTTCCTCTCACATTCAGTAAGTCTGTATTAACTAACCCCTTATTAAGTAGCAAGCACTGCGGGCAGAGGAAGAGCCTTCAAGAGGCTTACAGGATTCATCAAAATGACAACCAGCATCTGTACAGTTCCTGGAAATCACATATTCTCACTTTATCCTCGCCACAGCCCTGGGAAGCATGCTGCATTATCAATCTCTTGGATAAGGGAAAGAACCAAGGCTCAGAGAGGTCAAGAGACTTGCCCCTGGCCACACAGCTACGAAGTGACAGAGCTAGAACCCAAACCAAGGTCTGTTGCTATAACCTATGGTTGGGGATCATAAACACAAAACAATGAGGACAAAAGGGGTGTTACATCTTCAGGTGCCTCCACACAGATAGGACTGGGAGTCAGTGGGTTCCTTACTTTTCTGCAGTCAAGTGTTCTGGCCCCGGCCTTCTTGAGATCTGAGCAACTGATGTGGCCAAAAGAGGCGGCTCTCTGACCAGCTCTAGGGATTCTGTGCCCTCAACACCAAATCAGCCTGTTGAGGACAAAACCGTGCTCTTCATCTCTGGGCTCAATTTGACTTTTCAAGCTGAAACATACAGAATGTTTGGGCAGCGATTATCATCTATCTGCTCTACCACGGGCAACAAGTATCTGAAAGGAATTTGAAAGCCATTTAACTGATGCTTACACAATGCCTGGCTCATGCTAAATACCCTCCAAAACACTGACTAGGATTGTTACTCCCCCAAATCCTCCCTCTTCTCCACCTCGAATCTCAGAGTTGGAAGGCAGAGACCTTAGATACAAAGGCTGGTCCTCAATCCAACCAAAAATATGGGTATCTGTTACAGAATTAAGTAACCTATAGTGACACTTAGCGCTTAATGTATGGTAAGTTCTGCTGCAGTACTGTAAGTACAGAAAGTCTCAGCCCAATCACCCCACTGGATGGATGGGGAATCTGAAATAAGGCTGGGGAAATATCTTCTTGCCCAATCAATATCGAAATCCAGGCAGTTTGCCTCCCAGAAGGAGTCTTAGCCATGATGCTCTTTTGTTTGTTTGTTTTTTGGGTTTTTTGTTGTTGTTGAGTTTTTTTTTTGTTTTTTTGTTTTTTTTTTTTTTTGCTTTTTAGGGCTGCACCCACAGCATATGGAGGTTCCCAGGCTAGGGGTCAAATCGGAGCTGTAGCCGCTGGCCTACACCAGAGCCACAGCAATGCCAGATCCGAGCCGTGTCTGCGACCTACACCACAGCTCACGGCAACGCCAGATCATTAACCCACTGAGCAAGGCCAGGGATCGAACCCACAACCTCATGGTTCCTAGTTGGATTCATTTCTGCTGCAGATTTGTTAACTGCTGTGCCACGACGGGAACTCCAGCCATGACGCTCTTTATCCTGCCCAAGCCCTCCCCACCATCCCAAACGAGTCATTATCCAGCCTTCGCCTGAACATCTCTGTGACGGGGCACTCACCACCTCCAGAGACAGCCTCTGGTGGCTTTGAAGTTAGCTCTGTTTGATAGAAAGTTCATCATGATGTTGGGATAAAATTTCGCCTCGTGTCATCGCTAGCTGTGGTTCCCAATTCTGACCAGACCGCCTAGACTAGCTTTAAAACCTTTTCTCAAACTTCCACAGGCACAGGGGACTTATTCAAATGCAGATTTGCTTCTAGAGATCCAGGGTGGGGCCTGAGGCTCTGTGTTACTCACGGACCACGAAATAATGACAATGCTCCTGGTCCAAGGATCACGCTTTGAGGATCAAGGTCCTAGATGAGGAGCAGGGTCAAACCCAGCCTGCCACCTGTCTCTGTAAACAACATGTGATGGCAACATCCACACCCATCTGTTTACATATTGTCTCCAGCTGCTTCCGTGCTATAGCAGAGTTGGGTAGTTGTGACGGAAACCGTAAGCCTAAAATAGTTAGTCCTTTACATAAAAAGTGTGCCCGCCCCTGCTCTAAATGACCACCCTCCAAATTTGGAAGAGCACGGCCTTGACCTCCACCCATCTCATCTCAGGTCTCACCACCACTACCATCTGCTGAGCCTCAAGTCCCCTCGGTATCCCTGTGCCCGACACACACAGGTTCGTTGGAGGCCTAAAGGAGCAGCATCACCCCAAATTCTGATGGACAGGAGTGGACCAGGACTATTCCCTCTGGATTCTGAAGTTCTATTCTCTGAGTGGGGGGCTCAGTGCTCTAAGCTAGTGCCTCTGCCCTCCCCATCCCCTCCTCCCCAGCGTGCTCTCCCTCTTCCCCACCCCCACTCTCTGCAGCTCCACAGACTCTCCTTGGGTTTTCCGTTTAATAATTGATACCAACTGCTGCAGAATGTCGACTGGATTGTCGAGTGCATTAGGAATTCTGCACCCAGGCCTCCCCTCCTGTGAGTGGCCACCCCTGGCCATCCAGAGATGCATCTCAGGGCCAGAGGGAAGGGACACAAACCTGGGAGGTGACCAGGGGCCAGTTTATGACCCCCAGGACCACTGCTCCTGTGACCTCGAGGCCTGTGCTCACTGTAGGGGCATCTCTAGTGTCTGGGAATGGCTCAGAGGGGCCACTTTTCAGCTCAACGAGGAAGCCTTAGAGATGTGGCTGTTCTTGTAGCAAGGCAAGACCCCCTAAACCGGGATGATTCAGGACTGAAGAAAGTTCCCAATACACCTCACACCTGCTTTTTAAGAAAATGCCTTTCTTTCTCTCAGCATTGTCCAAGAGACCTTTCTGTGATGATGGAAATATACCCGTGTAGGCCAATGCAGTCACCCTTAGCCACATGTGAAATGTGGTACCTGAACTGAGGAACTATATTTTTATTTGAATTAATTTAAATAGTCACACGTGGCTGCTGGCTACTGTACTGGCCAGTACAGGGTCTAGATCATGTATCAAACCCGTTAGAATTTTATTCTTTTGACTCTTTGGGGTCTGACCAAAAATTTCCCTTGGGAGAAATCACCTTTTGGAACCAGTCACTGGTTCCTTGATGTGAATCCAGGCACAGAGAATAGTGATTAACTTGGGGAGGCCAGACAAAGGGACACTGGAGGTCTCAGGGAAGAAAGAGAAAGGGCAAGATCAGGCCATTTAGAGACCAAAAAAAATACCCCAACTTTGTCAACCTGGGACCAAAAAATACCCCAACTTTGCCAACCCCAACAGGGACCTTAAAGGTGACCAATCAGTTTGGAAGCAAATCCTATCAGTTTCTACTTGCAAAGGTGATACTTGTTAGATGGATGGAAGGAAGGAAGGGAGGGAGGGAGGAAGGAAGGAAGAGAGGGAGGGAGGGAGGAAGGAAAGAAGGGCAGGAAAGAGGAAGAGATGATGGAGAGAGAACTGATTCATTGTGTCCTTTTCTGTCCTGGAAGCTAGTTTAAGAACCAAAACTAGCTACAGGAACCAAAGAACAATGATTTTTATTTAAGAAACAAAACTAGCTGAAGCAACTGGAGAGCAATGAGGTCCTAATTTATGGCAGCGGTCCTGCACGAAACAGAAGTTCCAGGACAGGGGTGTCAGCGGGAACTGGAGAAATATTGGAAGAAATGGGAGTTGGCTCAGGCCAGGCAATGGGCAAAAGTAGTTTTGACTCGAGGAAAAGAAAAGGCACTCAAGCAGACATGCGAAGACAGGCTGAGGAGGTAGGCCAGCTGAGTAGGCAGCAGATCCCATCCGTCTGCAGGCCAGCCAAGAGAAGAGGAGGTGGGAGGGCGGCCGTGGAGCTGGACTCGGGGACCTGGACAGCTCCCAGGCAGGAGTCTGGGCTTTGGTTGTTTACTTGCTTTCAAAGGGTGGTCCAGGGTTCCTGCAGAAGCTGCCTGAAAAGGCCAAGGAAGAAATGCCAAGAGTCAAGGGTCTAGAGGAGCCAATGGCCGAGTAAGTATCATTCATACCAGACTCGGGCTCCCCTCACCAGCAGGTGACACATCCTTGGAACTGCACTGCCATCTGAGACCCTTCCTGTCCAATCCCTCTTCCTGCCCTCTGTCCTTTCACAGGTGTAGACCCCTGCCTGCTCCCCTTCCCCCTTCCTTCACAGAAGTTCCCCAGTGAACTGACTGCGCATCTAATTCTATCTTGGGATCTGCTCTCATAGGGGCTGAAATAACATAGTAAAGGACAGAGGATCCTACCTTCTCCTAAGAGGTTATAATGTGCCTTGAAGCTTGAGGCATCCTCCTAACCAAACAGTCCCTGACACCGTCTCCGGAACATAGGGCGTGCTCGGGTCATGTTTGTAGCCTGCATATGCACAGGCCACAGAGCAGGTCAGACCCACAGGAGCACGGGAAAGCAAGACACACGCTCTGCCTGGGCAAACCCCAGTGATGGCCCCAAACGTCCTCCTCATCTCATTCTCCTCCTGCTCCCCTCTGGTAGTGACCCCCAAAGTTACGAGCGCTGGGAACACTCCTACATCAGAGTCCCGGGAGGAAGTGGGCCAAGCATGCTCACATCTGAGACCCACTTGCTTCACTTTCCTCAAATATGGACACCAAATGTTTCAAACTTTTGATCCTGAAGTGATGACAGAACTGTGAGGAATGGAGAGGAGGGGAGGGAAAACCACGGAGAGGGGCCAAGTCCCGGGGTAATGTTTTCCAGGGTGGAGGGAAGGGTGGGGGAGGAGAGAGGGCACCTGTCACCTCTAGTCCCTCCCTGTCACAGCTTGTGTTGTTGGAGAGGAGTCATGGCTGGCAGTGAAGGTACTTCCACAAATGTCACTTGCTCACCAGGTTCACTCACTCCATTGTTTAACTCTGGGCTTCTCAGCCTTGGCACTAATGACATTTGGGGCCCGATAATTCTTTGTTGGGCTGTCTTGGGCATTAGCAGCATCCCTGATCTCCACCCACCAGATGCCAGCAGCACCCCCCGTCCCCCAGCTGTGAGAACCAAAAATGTCTCCAGACACTGCCAAATGTCCCCTGAAGTTCAAAATTATCCTGGTTGAGAACCACTGATTTAAACCATTAGCAGAAACCTCACTTTGGACAGAATAAAATCGGTTCAAGCCCTACGGATTGTTTCTCTCCCCATCAATCTCCCCACAGCAAGTGCTGTTTTCAGATCTTACTGGGTCTCGCTAATCTGAAACTCCCAAAATGTCTCTTCCCCAACCTGGTCCTGGGGGTTCCCAGCCCCTCCCCAGACTCCAGGACCTTCTCTCTGTGTCCAACCCCATCTTATTAATTCCCATTGGCCAAGCAGCCCCGCCGAACCCAGCAGACAGCCAGAGGGGTGCTGCCTGGCTACAGTGCCTTTCGATCACCTTAGTTACATATGCCATTGGTTTCCGGTGTGGATCAATAACGTGGCTATGCTTCTCCTCACTGCATTTAAAGGGGACTAATCAAAGCAGGGGTTACACTGCAGCCCATCGCTGAACACCTCCTGATCTATTTATTCATTCAACAAATAGTTATTAAGTTCCTTCTAGATGGCAGGCACTGTTTTAGGAGCTAGAGTTATAATGGTGAATCAGACAGATAGAGCCCTGCCCTTCCCAGTCGAGGGAGGTGTGGGCTCTGAAGTCAGACTGCTGGGGTTTGAATCCCAGCCCCACCATCTACAAACTACTTGACTTTGGCACATATTGGACCTAAGGCTCAATTCCTCCTCTAAGGTGGAGATAAGGATGGCCCCCACTTCAAAGGGAGGTGAGAATTAGATGAGGGGAGGGCATAAAAAAATGCTTAGCACAGTGCTTGGCACATGTTAAAGAAAGAGCTCACTCTGTGGTGGGGGATATCATTATGATTATTCAAGACATTATATCCATGACATTAGAGTCTGGTGGGAGAGACAGATATATTTGTATAGAGTGTGAGAAATGGTCTGAGAGATGCACAAGATCTCCAGGTGGGAGGTTAAGCTTCAGGGATGCTGCTGTCAGGAAGAAGTGCTGCCTATGCCCTGAAGCCTAAGTGGAAATTAGCCAGAAAAAAAAAAATGAGAGAGTGTTGTAGACAGAGAGAAAGGCATGTGTTAATGCCCAGAGGCCAGAGCACAGAGGGTGGTGACCTGAGTGTCAAGTGTGGCTGGAGCATAGATGCTGGTGGTATAAGCTGGAGTCACCTCCATCAGTCCTGTGGGCCATATCCAGGCATTTGACATGACCCTAGAACAATGGGAAGCTATTGAGAATTTTCAGCAAAGGAGGGGCATGATCAGATTTGATTTAGAAATTTCACTCTGGCTAGAGAGGAGAAATGTTTAGAGGGAACAAGCTGGATGCTGCTGCAGCTCCCAGTGAGAGGTGACAATGGCCTGGCCTAGGGAGTGACAGCATGAATGGGACTAGGCGTATGGGTCCCATAGCCAAAGAGCAGCAGACTTTGTGGTTAGTACAGCTCCAAGCACATGAAGGATGCCCCATAAATAAATGAGTGAGCGGGGTGCAAAAAATCCTGTGACAGGAATTTCCTGGGGCCCTCTGTGCTCCGCATGGTCACCCAAAGACCTGATTTTTTGCACCCCACTCACTCAGTTGTCTTTCAGTTATTTATGGGTCATCCTTCATGTGCTTGGAGCTGCCTATGGGGCAGCTTCAGGAAGCAGATTAGAAACAAAACAGGAAACACCTTCCTCCCCACCTAGTCCTGCCCCGTAGGCAGCCGAGACCTGTGCCCATAGAGAGAGGACAGAGAGGCAGAGAGAGAAAGGGAAGGAATGTCAGGGCAGCCAGTGGAGAACAACGAAATGCCACCTGGCTCAAGGGGCTGCGATTTGTGGAGACGCTAAAGAAATGAGGTCCAGAGTCTGGAAGGGCAGGAGCTAAGAGGAACCAGATCAAAGGCTCCGGAGGCCGGCTGCAGGCACCCAAGGCTGGCTGATGACACATGAGCTCACGCAGGTAAACTGCCTGGTATGCAAGGTGTTCTCCACGTGTTTGGGTTCCCAGGATGGAGGGCGCACAAGCAGGCTTCCTGCAGCACAGAATGCCAGCTGGGAGCTTATAGCAGGTAGTCTATGGCGACCATTGGAAAGAGCATTGATATTTTCTTTAATTGATTTTTTAAAATATCAATTTTTAATTAGACAACCGATTCTCATAAAAATTTAAAACATAACAGATCAGGCTAAAGTCCTAGTGCACTAACCTCAGTTCTAGACCCTCCTTCTCCACCCCACAAAGACAACCACCCCTCAGCTTCCTGAGAATGAGTCCTAATCTCTTTCTATTTATTTACACCTGCACCTAATGTGCCCAAAGAAAGCACGTAATAATGTTTTGGGGGAAGTTTTTGTTTGCTTGCTTGTTGTTGTGGCTGTGAATAGCTGTGTCCTCCATCTACAATTTGTTTTTCTGGTTCACAACATGTCTGGAGACCTGCCCAGGTATGTCCCCAGGGGTCAGCCTCACCCTTCCTAAAGGGTGCACCATATGTATATTGCACGTGCACCTGTTTTTTTAGGACCTACTGCATAACATGGGGAATTATATTCCATATCCAGTATTGAATTCCATGCTGATAATGGAAAAGAATCTGAAAAAGAACACATACGTAAGAATATGCATATATATGTACTTTGATGTGTTCTGCTGTACACCTGAAACTGATACATTATAAATTAACTATACTTCAATTAAAGATAGTTTAAAAAACTTAAAAGATAGTATTAACAGTACCTGTGATTAGCACTAATAGAAATCAGATTATTTCCATGTCACATTACAGTTTATATACATATATATCAAAATACAGTTTATATTTGTATCTAAAACTTAAAATAGTTATTAGCCTATTGTGAAAACTTGTTGTTTAATGTAATAAGCATGCACTTTTATTTAATTTTTAAAAGTATTGAGTCCAGAATAAAAAAAAAAAAGATCTTCAAAAAGCTCAGGAAGGTCCAGAATGCTGGAGTTGGGAGGGGTCTTGAGGCTTAGGGGGAGCTGGGGCGAGTGTCCACCCTCCACAGAGAGAACCACAATTGGGGAACAATTCAAATGGATGACTGAGAAAAGCTGTCACGGGGAAGAAGCTGGGCAGAGAAATTGTTTCCAGCCTGGTGCATGTCTGGCTTAACCCAGACCACACCAAACTGAGGTCTTAAAAGATACTTCTCTTAGCCTTCCCTTGGGGTGGATTTCCAGCCCTTCGCTGGGGCCCAAACTGATTTCTGAGCTCAAGCAGAGAGTCCTTCTTCTAACACGATGGCAGAAGGGAAGATGGAGGTAACTAAGAGGAATCAATGGTTTCTGCAAAAGTCCTGTCAGGCCATGCTGACCTGCCTTCTCATCCATAAGTGCACATCCCCCTGGATTCTTGGAGAGACAGGGGTCTTAGATGGTTGTGGCTTTACACTGGGTCCCTCAGTTCACCTGAGGTTGGAGAACAGTCCAGACTAGATTCTGTGACATGAGGGTAAAACCAATGCAAGGCCAAGGATGCTGGGGTGGGGCCGCAGGGGCACTTGACTGGCCCCCTCTTGCCACAGGAACAGTGGATGATCAGCGCACTGTCATCCCTGATGATGCCTGAAGTTCCACTCTGCAGTTCCAGTGCTTGCTTAGAGCCTCTCCTTCATCCTTTTCACAACTAAACTACCTTCAACCCCACTAGCCAGAAATTCAAGCACCTGGGTTGAACATCCAACACCCCACAGGGGTGAGCTGGGCAGCACCAGAGTTAGTGCAGAGATGGGTTGAAGACCCACAGAGAGAAACCTCAGGAGATGCCTGGGCTGGACTGCCTCCTTGTATTCAGGTCGCTGTCTCTGATCCTTAAAGTGGACTGCAGGCAGGTGGCCCACCCTCTCAGGAGCACATCTTCTCCATTACATAAATGGTGCCCAAGAGTGCCCTGCCTACATCCCAGGGCTGCTGCAGCTCAGCACGAGCTCTGGGTGTGCTGGGAAGATGGGCAGGGGATGGGGAGCCGGTAACATAATTCTGCACTAAGCCTCAGTTTTCTTATCCACAAAATGGAATAACAAGAGCCCCTACCTCATAAATTGTTATGAAGAAGGATGTAGATGCTGCAGGAAGCACCCAATAAAAGGCACTAATATCATAACTGAAATAATAATGATGTATAATGAAGATTATGAGTATTAGAGTCTGGGATATGTCCCTTTGTCTCATTGATGACTTAGCCTCCAAGCAGACAGAGGCTCAGTTGACCCTGAAGAAGATTCCAGGTTCTTTCCTTGGCTTTTCTGATAAGAGAGAAGCCCTACCCTTCTGCCAGCTCTCTTAGCCTCCACCCTGCCCACCCTCGTCACCCTGCGCAACTTCATCTCAGTCCTCCCAAAGTCTCCTGACCTTGTGTGACCTGGGCGCTACCATGACCAAGCTCAGCCATAACGCAGTTACCTCCACCCTGGACCTCAGACAGGAGGGGCAAGAAACCACAGGACAGAGTGTGAGTGACAGGCTGGGTCACACTTCAGATCAGCACCCTACATTTACTGTAACAATAAGGGTGACAGCCCCAAGGTGGATCAGGGACTTGCAGCTGGGCGTCCCAAAGAAACTTCAGGAGGGTGAGCCAAACAAGAGAGTAGAGCCTTTGTGGCCTGTCCTTAAGTTGTTTCGAATTCTGCCGGTCCTGAGACAGCACCCTCTGTGCCATATTCCCCCTTCTTCCCGCCTGAGGCCTCACACCCTACAAGATGTCTGAGTTTTGTCTTGCCCCCACTAAAGCCTGACATCACAGCCTTCTCTACGTTCCTTACACTAGATTGGAATAACTTCCAGAAAGATCAGAAGGGACCCCAATCTTTTGCTGAAATAAGCGGACTGCACTCAACTGTGTAGCAAGAACGGTTGTAATCAAGTCACTCCCAGGATTTAAGGTCAGAGATCAAAGGCCATGCCCTAGCCCCATCCCTTCACTGAACAGATGAGGAAGTTGAGTCCCTAGTGAGGGGCAATGTGCCCGCGTCACAGCTAGCAAGGAACCCAGAGCCTCTGAACCCTCATTCCCCAAGCAAAATAAACTCTGCCTGGATACCTGTATAATCCTTTCCAGCGAAACATGGCTATAAACCCATTTCCAAGTCTTTCTCAAGTGGGATTCCTTGTGGCTATGGCCTTTAGTGAGAATCATCCAGGCAGACTGCCCATGAAACGTGACCTTGAGGGCTCGGGTTAGTGGGAGGTGGCGTCTGGCAGAGCCCTGCAGCCCCCCATCACAGACCCAGGGAAATTAGAACTCCCCGGAGGGTTGCCTTGGGGGCTGGGGGTGGGGGGGCGCTCTAGGCGCCCACGCCTCAAGACTCCCACCCCGCCGGCCCCACCCATACACCCCGGTTCCTGAGAGGTGCCCAGGTCTCCTACATGAATGCATGCGCTCGCCAGTCCTCACTGCTCTGGAAAATCTGGAAATTTCCTTTGAAGTCTGCAAGCCCTTTCATTCATTCCCACACACTCTCTAATTCCTGCCAAAGCGCCTGGGTTCAGCTGGCAGGTCTCAGGCTAGGAGACGGCCCCACCCCCAGGCTCCGCGGCCAGCGGCCTGAGGCCCACGGGGCGTCTTTGCTCGGGTGCACAGCGCCACCTGCGGACCGATCGCGGGTCCCTTACCAGCCGAGGGTCCGGTCTATCAGCAGGATGAGGATGAACCAGGCTGGCTAGGACTCAGACAGCAGCCGGTCCCACGAGCACAGGGTTCAAGGGGTTCTGGGTTCCAAGGCCAGTTAGACATCTTGAACCCAGGTCATCTGTGAGCGCTACTCTGTCCGCAGATGGAGGACCCCCCAACCTCTCCAGGGGCTGTGAGGCACCGCAATCGAGGGATTGTCTTTGGCGGTGCCTTGCCTCCTCACCCCCAATCTCTCCATACCCTTCATTGACACACAGGTGGCCCAGCACTCACCCTCCAGAGCCGCCCCTGCCTATCTCCCTAGGACCTCCCCCAGCCTTTCCCTGTGCAGCCAAGTCTAGTTGCTGCTGAGTTTCAAAGCCTCCTCGGCAATCCTGAATGCCATCTCTCCAGAACAAGGACTCCTCTTTCCAAGGTGACAGTCAAAACAGCATACAGACAGAAAGGCACAGTCTGTGAGCTGAGTGAGCACTGATGTGGCTGGGAGCTGGGAAACTGGACTCTGGTCAGTTCAGCAGTCTTGTGACCTCGGATAATTAATTCACTTGCCCCTCTCTGGGCAATTTCCTCAACTTTGAAAAAGGAGAGGTTCTGTTTACATCTGAAACTCCTTGATTAAGGCTGCCTTTCCATAGTGGCAGGAGCTCATCTTGCCTCAGAGGCCCCCATTTACAGCCCCCTCCTACCCCCTGCCCCTCCTCCTGGGGGGAATTAGTACAGAGAACCACTGATGACTCCTCAGTCAGACTACGGACCTGGGGAGGGGACAGCATAGACTCTGCTCCTGCATCTGTGAGTTTCCAGAGCCATCTTCTTGCCCTCCCACCCCCGTGCAGCCCTCATCCCCCCCTTCATCCTCCTTACTTCTCCGCCCCACGATGTAGCTGCCAGAAAGGCCGGCCATCCAAATCACAGTTCTGACCAGGTCACTCCCCTGCAGAACACTCTCCAGTAGCTTCCCAGAGCCTTGAGGGTGCAGGTCAAGAGCCACACCCCAGCACCCTGCTCCTGATGACAACTCCAATACCACTTCTGTCCCTTCTCACCTTAGACTTAAGTGTTCCCATCTATGGGAACCTGCCTGTGATTCCGCACCCACCACACAGCCTCTGCACCCCCGTGCTTCACTTACAGGGACCCCTTTGCCAGATGGGCTCCCTGCTTCAGCACTGCCGTGGACACACTATCATGTGACCAACTTCTGCTCTGGGGCTTTTCCCCCTCCCCAGCTAAGCTATCTTACCTCTGTGCTCAGAGCCTCCCCGACCCCACCCAGCCCTGGGCTTACTTCTATTGCCTCCTCTAACCACATTATATTAAAATGTAATTCAATGTTCCTGTTATTCCAATTAGGTGTCTGTCTTCCCCTCTAAACTGTGAACTCCTCCAGGGCTGTCTTATTCATCTCCAAATAACCCAGATGCCTCCTGGGATCTCCCAGTCCATTTAGCTCTATTTCAGATGAGCTTCATAGCAGACTCAGCTAATTGCCTACCCAATAGCCATTTTCTGAGTCCTCCTTAATGAAAGAACCCAGATTTTGTTCAGGGAGGCAATACGCCCAGCTAAAATAGTCTCCTTTCCAGACTCTCTTGCAGCTAAGTGTGACCATCTGACCTGCCCGTGGCAGAAGTCACTAGTTGGGGCTTCTGGGAAAGCTTTTCAAAAGAGGACAGATTCCTACATCTGCCCTTTTTTCCTTCCCCTTTTCCTTCCCTGGAACACGGGCCAGATGTCTACAGGGGAGCAGTCGCCATGCCACCATGAGGGCAGAAGTTACACAGGCAGAGCAATAATACAGAAGAACCTGAGTCTCCCATTATAACTAAGACACTGTACCAGCTCCTTGTTTAAACCACCTTTGGGAGGGTTTCCTCTTACTTGTAGCTGAATGCAGTCATAACTGATACAAACACCATTTCTTCACTCAGGCAAATGGACCCACTTTCTCATGGTCACCACTGACATGCTGCTCCTACTCCTGGAGCCTGAAGTGACAAGCCACTGGCCTTTCACTTTTACAATTTCACAGTGGGAAGCAGGTTAAGTGAAAATATTTTCAGTAAAGACATAGACATGCTATTCTGCAGCATCTCACATTTATTCAGACTGAAGAGTAGTAAGCCTCATGCTTATAATTCCTTCAACTACTCTACCTTCTGCAGAACATATTCTGACCATATCCATTCATGTGGTCCCCCAGCCTCACCCCCTTGCCTCTTCTCCCCCCTTTCCCTTGCCCAGATCTCAGATGAGCAGAAACCAAATTCCCCTCATATTCTCATTCACAGCAACTTAACCGTCACTCCTGTTGTCTTGGATTCCTATGAGCACCCTCACTTTCTGTCCAAGCTATTATTCTAAAGCTATTATTCCCAAGATGAATTCTGTTACTAGAGGTTAACAGCACTAACTTTTCACTCTCACTACATTTCTCTCTCCCCCATGTTTCACACAATGTAGGGGCCACACGGAAGGTTGATTGAAGGGAACCCTGAGATACACACCCCACAATACTCATCCACCTATTTCAAGATGTGCCATGGCCTCTAACTCAAAGGAATATCTCTCCTGCGAGAAAATGTCAGGCCAAGTAAAAAAAAGAGAGAGGTTGGTGCTAAGGTCAGACAAGAGCAAGGCAAGTGGTAGACAGGCCCATCAATCCTATCCCTGTGCACATCACACTTGAGCTCTGGGCTCAGGCTTCCCATGAAGAACTTAGACTGAAGTTAGAAGGAATTTTAAATCTCATCTTTAAAAATCTAAGAATGATATGAGACCCCTTTGTAAATTGGGGATCTTTTTCCATCCCTTAGACTGTGCCCTTTTTTCCTGATCAAACTTGACACATGCTCATTTCATTAATCTTTTTGAAACACTAATTTGGGGATTTAAAAAAAATTCCCTCCAGTGTGTGTTTCCTTTCTCTTTCTTTGCTTAGAGTTATCATCACTTTCTGCATTTATTCTAACTTTTTTTTTGTCTTTTTAGGGCCACATCTGCGGCATATGGAGGTTCCCAGGCTAGGGGTTGAATAGGAGCCGTAGCCACCAGCCTGCCCCACAGCCATAGCAATGCAGGATCCGAGCTATCTCTGTGACCTACACCACAGCTCATGGCATTGCAGGATCCTTAACTCACTGAGCAAGGCCTGGGATAGAACCCACAACCTCATGATTACTAGTTGGACTCATTTCCTCTGCACCACAACAGGAACTCCCTCTAGTGTAAGTATTTTTAAGGCTATAAACTTCCCCATACATATTGCTTTGGCTGCATCATCATGTTTTGATATGTAACATTTTCATTAGAGTTCAATTCCAAATATTTTCTAATTTCTATCATGATTTCTTTAATCCATCAGTTATTGAGAAATGTTTCTTTTTTCAGCTTCCAAAATAATGGGGGAGATGTAGTTTCTTGTAATTGTGGTTGTTGATGTCTTACTTAATTGCACTGTGATTGAATAATGTAGTCTCTATGACAGAAACCCTTTTGAAATTCATGAGGCTCACTTCACAGCCTTTCTTATGATTCATTTTCATAAATATTCTAAGTGTATTTGTAAAGAACATGTGTTCTCTATTTGTATGCAAAAGCCAGTACATTTCTGTTAGGTCAAACTTCATGTTATTCAGATATTCTATATCTTTGTTAAT
Source organism: Catagonus wagneri (assembly GCA_004024745.2). Taxonomy (NCBI): domain Eukaryota; kingdom Metazoa; phylum Chordata; class Mammalia; order Artiodactyla; family Tayassuidae; genus Catagonus; species Catagonus wagneri. The sequence continues at coordinate 11,007,289 of PVHT021183528.1, read as the reverse complement.
TTTTTGTCTTCTAGAAAAGTCAATTAGTAAGAATATTAAAAAACATACTTTGACTATAAATTTGTGGATTTATCCTTACAGGTCTGTCAATTTTTGCTTTATGTGTTTTAAGGCTGTTTTTTAGGCTCATGGTGCTTAGAACTGTTATATCTTTCTAGCGAAGAATGTCCTATCATATGTGATACACTGCTTCTGTAGTTATTCTATTTTCCTTAAATACAATTTTGTTTGATAGCAGCTATCACCACACTTTTTCTTTTCTTTGGCTTAGTATTTGCCTAGCATATATTTTCCATGCTTTGACATGCAGATTTTACGTATCTTTATATTTTAAGTATGTTTTTGTAGACAGCATAAAAACTGAATTTTGCATATTTAAGAACTAACTAAAAACCTTTGTATTTTATTATGAGGTTTGGGGCCACTTTACTGTGATTATTGATGTATTTTAATTCATTTTTTCTATCTTATTTTGTACTATACGAATGAACCACTCTGGTGTGGGGTGTTGATTTGGGGGGAAGCTGTGAGTGTGCTGGAGAAGGGTATAGAAGGTATCAGAACTATTAGTACTTTTTGTTCAATTTTACCATGACTCCAAAACTTCTCTAAAAATCAAAGTCTATTTTTTAAAAGAAAAGGAAAGGAAAGACAATGACAGGCCCAGATCTGGTAGCAGTCAGCTCAAGGTTCACTGTGAAAACCAGACAGGCTCAGTGGAGACTGTCATCTCTTTTACCCACAAGGATTTCTCAGCTAAACTCTGGCCCCAGGTCTAACAGTAAATGTGGCAATGCAACTAAAAAGACCAGTCTTCCATATCAAAGTCAAAGCCTTCATAGTGAGAGTGGGGCCCTGAGGTGTGGAACAGATGACAGTGGGTGAACAAGCTTGAGAATGCTGAACTCCCAACACCCCGGGTCCTCAGGACAGAAGAAGCTTGTCTCTCTTTACTAGTGAAGAGTGGTCTCCCAGGCAGGGAGACCATGCAAAAACCTCACCTGAGATAGGCACCTCCCGAAATGATTCTTGGCTTCCTCTAGGTCTTCCCGCACCATTGCTTATTGCCTTAGGCCAGTGGCCAGGGTCAGGATTCAGTACAGCCAAAGAAGAGAATCACAGTCCTTCTTCTGGGAGGAAACTGCTTACACATCAGAGGAGTGGCAGCACCTGGGTGGTGAACACCTGCAAGAACCATGGGACCACATGTGGGAGTGGATCTTACGAGTTTGGGCTCGCTCTAGTTAGCCAAATATAAAGTTGAATATCTTTTCCATTTAATGACATAGGAACATGTCATAACTCAGGGTCAGTGTCTTGGCAAGGACCTTTGGAGCCAGCATAAGATGCCACTGAGGCCTTATTCAAGGCTAGACTCAGTGATGGCCTATGGCCCAGGAAGTGGTGATGCTGGAATGTTTGGCGTAGTATTAAGGAAGGGGTAGAATTCTCAGGAAGGTGGGAATGTTAGAATGTATGTCACGTAAAAGCACACAGCTCACTTTTTCCCCTCAAAGCAACCAACACCTACCCTCATTTTGAGGCAATAAAGATGGCACTGGAAAGGGGGCCACCAGTATCTTTTGGAAGCTCAGTGGTGGTGGCAGCTATTCTCTGCAGGGCAGTGTTGAAAGTACCAGATGCTGCCATGGACCTGAGATGCCCAGAATCCTAGTGAAGGTGATGAGATTCCAGAAAGGCTGAGGTTAAGGAGAGGATTTAAGGTGAACATAATTACTTTAATAGGCAGCAAGGCTGGAATGACAATAAGGCAGACCTGGCCTGCAGGGATCTTGGTGATTGCTAATTGGGCATGCTGTTCTGAGGGGCAGAGACAACAGACCAGAGTGTTATTTGACATGTATAACAACAACAACAACAACAAAAAAACCCAAAACCTAAGAGCAAGGAAGCAAGCAGAAGCTGCCACACTGGAATGCAATGGTTCTGCATACAGTTTTCAGATCTAAGTCAGTTCATAGGCATGGGGTCCATGGATTGAAGACGAAGCCAACTCTCCTTGCAGTAGGACCCTGTACTGTGATCCTAAATATATATGATTAACCATTTCCTAATCCCTTCCCAAAGAGTCCTGCAGCTAGTTCCTATGGTAACTGTGCAGAGAAAGGAGAACACCCAGACTTTTCAAGGAATCTTGGACATGAGATTTGAGCTGACATTGATGCCAAGGAAGCTGAATTGCCCATGGTGATGGTCCAGGTAGAGAGGGGACTTATAGAGGGCAGGAACCACGGGGTATTAGTGGGGGTGAAACTTCTCAGATCTCGCCCTTGGTGATCATGACAGCAAAGTGGTGATCATGACAGCACCGGCCACGGAACTGAAACATCTAAATGACTCACTCACAAGTAAAGACCACATAATCATCTTGGCCAATGAGATGGGCCCATTTATTTTACGGCTTAATAATAAGAAAGCTGCTCCTTAAACCAACTGTGGAAAAGCAGTCTTCTCACCTGACCAGTCTTGGGCACCACTTGACACCCCAGGTTCCCAATGGAAAGGAGCCATGCCTTTCCCAGTATCTCCCAGCATCTCCACTCTCCAGTCTAAGAGGTTATTTTCCCAGAGCATCGGTGTGGAATGGAGCACACTTGACTAGGAATCAGGAGCCAGGGCTCTAAACCCATCTCCCTTCCCCAGCCAGCTACATGACCTTGGGAAAATCTCTCACCCCATCCAGGTTCCCAGTGCAAAATAAGGAAATAAGCAAGTGGATCAGATGCCCACCAAGGCCTTTTTCACCTCCAGGACCCACAGATTTACCAAGACCAAATTCTAGTGCATACCTCTTTAGGGCCTCTGCAGCTCAAGGAAATGAAACCTAGTTATAATTGTCTCCTCCTCTATCACACAAATTGTGATAGAAGAGGGAATATCACAAATGACCAACTTGTTTCTGCCGGTAGGTACCCTTCCAAGTTCCCAGGTACATTCCACCACAGAGCTAAGTGGTCCCAACAGGACTTTTGCCCTGGGACAATCCATGAAGAATCCATTTCCCATCCCCACCCCCAAGGCTCACTACTCTTCTGCCATCCAATCTCTGCTTCCTGCCATGTTTGAATTCTTTATGACCCCAGGCATGACCTTTTTGTCCTCTTTGTGAGGTTGTTTACTGCCCAGGCAGGAGGGGAGACGGGAGGGAAGTAGGAAACAGGATAGAAGCCCTGTGAGACAGGCTCTCAAGCCAGCCTGTGGGCTCCATTTAATCAGAGGCAGGCCAGAGGGTGGTTAGCCCAGGAATGCATACCTTAGGCAGATGCCTGCTGCTTCTAGAAAACTTTTTCAGCAGCCACTTTCTACTCTCAAACTTTTGGCAGAGCTCTCGCTATTTCTTCACACAAATAATGAAAATAAGAAAAACCCTGAATGAATGTGCAGTGAAATGAATCTGCAATTAATTTTAAATAAGCTTAAAATTCCACCGAAATGCCCTCCCTTGGTATTTTTATGGGAAATGGTTTTCGCTAGATATGCACACCATAAAGATCCTGAAACATACGATAGACAAAATCCTCTTAGGCATGCTAAAGGATAATTTGGCTTTTCTCAAAGCGACATTAAAAAAATAATAAATAAGGGATAGAAATAAGCCAGCTTTTAAGGAAACATTAACCACTAACCTATAAACTATCCCAAAAAAAGCAATCTCCCTACTCAGGAAATTTAGCATATGGTACTCTCCCAGCTTAACCCCTTTGCTTTTTCACATCTTTATGCATCTCTTACTTAAGCCAAATCACTTAAAATTCCTCCTCTCAAGAGACCTAAGAAAAGCTTTTCTCGTGCATCTAAAACAGCAGCAACAACCCTACGGCTGTTCTTCGCTGGGTTGGTCTGGCACAGGTCAGCCTCGCGCCAGCCAGGAGGGGCAGCCACTCCAAGGCTCTGGGAAGCTTTCTCTTCCCTGGTCTCTGGGATGTTTTCCAGATCCAGTTCCCAGCCCCTCCACCCCGTCTGATCCCAGGCCAAATTTTGGCTCCAGTAATAACAAAGAGGCCCAGAAGATGAAAAGCTGAAGTCCTTTCCCTTCCATCTGACACCAGGTGTGATGTCGGCAGGGAGAGGTTCCAAGGTCCAGAGAGCCGAATGGAGGCACGAAGGCAATAACCAGAACACGGGCCCCACGTGGGGCTGGACGCCCAGACCTTTCACTTAGTTTGCTATAAATGAGTTTCCTGGGGCAAAATGATTTCTTCCTTCAAAGAAAATCACAATCAAAGGCCAAAGAAGAGAAGGATGGGGGGGTGGGGTGGAGAGGGGAGTGGAAGGGGAGGAGAGAGAGGGAGGAGGGAGCAGCCTCTGGGCGGATGGCCCAGGGCTTTGCAGAGAGCTCAACCAGGCCCCTATGAACTCTCCTATTTGTAAACTCACATCCTGATGTTTACAGTGGGGAGCAGCCCTGGGAGACTTACCCAGCCTTTGGGCTGATGCTGTGTCCCCTCAGCAGGGAGAGGAGCCACCAGAGTAATTTGCTTGTCTCCCAGAGGGCTGGACCTCCTGGTACCCTGGTGGCTGAGGGCCTCCCAGGGGAGGTGTCCAAATCCCAGAGGAAGGCCTGGGGGGGTGGGGGTACAGGCTGCAAGCTGAATTAGAAGGCTTCTCCCACCTGCTTCTGCCTCAGTGGTCAGTCAGATGCAGGGACTTGAGAAGGCAGCTTTCAGCCCTGCCTGCCAGGAAATCTTTGATCTTTTTTTATAATCTCAGGGTCAAATATATTTGGAGCTTTTGGACTCAACCACAAAATGAAAGCCAGGCACTCTGCCAAGCTGCTTCTGCCTGATCATCTGGAGTGGCCAGCACCAAAGGTTGAGCCAGAGCTGGTAGCCCTCAGCCCAGAAAGGGGTATCATGTGCGGTGGTCAGAAATGGAGACATAGAAGATGGCAAAAGATCTTTCTTCACTGCCTTTGGTAACAGTTCACTCAAGCAGGGAAAGATGGTCTGGCTGGTGGCTGCCATTCTTCCCAAGGCCTCAGCAGTCTGGTCTTGAGCCACCACATGGAATCCAGCACATTCAGTACCAGACTAACAACCACCCTGTCCCTCTGGTCAGTTTTCCCTTTAATTGCAACTTGGATTAGGCTGAATTCTCACTCCATCACCTCTACTGTACCAAGATGAAGGGAAGAGTTGAGGGATCCATTTGTTAGCAGATAATTATTGAGCATCTACTATGTACCTAGTACTGTTGCAAGCACTGGGGATATAATGGAGAACAAATTCTTTTTCCAAGGAGTTGCTGCGTGGAGTCCTAGAATATGAACCTGCAGTCTTCAGAAATCAGCTAACCTAGTAACTCCCTTTGCCAAGGAGCGCCGAGGCCCAAAGAGTGGCAGGGCTGCCCAGAGCTGCCCAAAGCATGGGCTGGGTCTCCTGTCTTCTAGACCAGTGTTCTTATTGCCACCCTACAATCGCAGTCATCAATATCACAAGTCTTTATGGGCCAGCTGCTGGGGTCCCAACCCGGAGGAACCAGAGGACCCAAAGATAAGGCAGGAAGTAGGCTTCAGAATTTGAGTCCCAGATCTATCATTTAATGGGTGGCCCTGGGTGAATCATTTAAGTTCCTGAGCCTCCTCTATCAAGTGGGATCTGAAAGAAACTAGCCCATAATAATGAAAATGTTATGAGACTTAGGAAAAATGTTTGTCTAGCTCCTGTGGCTCTATAACAGTTGTGTAAATGCTGGACACTACTACTAGGTCATGGCAACTGCCCTGCCCTCAAGGAGCAGAGAGTCTAGCTGAAAAGATAGGACACAGGCAAAGTGGTTAGAATGCTGACATTCAAATATGTGCCACATGCCAAATGACTGGTGCAGAGGCGGAAAAGAGCATCCTGTCCTTGACTTCCTGTCCTTGGCCTGAGCACTGATAAATAGGTAGGATTTGGATCATTCTGAGCAGGCTGGGTATTTCAGACTGAAAGGGGCCTTCATGACCATGTCATCATTCATTTATTCTTTGATTTGTTCATTTATAAATATTTATTGAGCAACAACTACATGGCAGTCCCTACTCTAAGCCTTGGAGGGATAATGTGAAATAAAACAGGTGATTTTCCTGCATCTGTGAAGTTTATAAATTCCAGAAGGGGAGAGAGTCAACAAATTAGTAAACATAACAAGGTAACTAAAGAATCAGGTTTGGGAGTTCCTGTTGTGGCTCAGCAGAGATGAATCCGATTAGCATCCAGGATGATGTGATTTCAATCCCTGGCCTCCCTCAGTGGGTTAAGGACCCAGCGTTGCTGTGAGCTGTGGTGTAGGTTGCAGATGTGGCTCTGATCCTGTGTTGCTGTGGCTGTGGTGTAGGCCGGCAGTTGTAGCTCCAATTCAACTTCTAGCCTGGGAACTTCCATTTGCCTTGGGTGTGGCCCTAAAAAAAGCAAAAAAAAAAAAAAAATCAGGTTGACATAACAGAGAAAAATGGGTAGGGAAGAGCCTTCTTTAGATAGGGAGGCCAAGGGAAGTATCTGGGGTACAGTGATTTGTGGGGAGGATGCAATGACATCACTTGCTCAGGATCAGCCATGGAAAGGAACAGAGAACAGGAGTGAAGATGTCTCTTGGGTTTTGGGTTGAAGCAGTTGGATGATGATACTGCCTTTTACCAAGATGGAGACTTGTGGTGAGATTGTGGGTTCTGTTTGTAACATGCTCTTTTTGATTTACTTCTTTGATATTCAGGTCAAGAGAGACAGAGAGCTGGAGACACATAAATGGGACTTGTCAAAACAGAAGAGTAAAAGCTATTGGGCTTGGATCATTAGGAAGAGTACAGAGAAAGAGGAGAAGGCCCAGGATCAAGCTTTGAGACCCTTTGCTATTTAGAGGTCAGTTGAACAAAGAGACTAAAAAGAACTGGACTCTGAGAAAGGATGAAAACTAGAAGAAGGTGGTATCAAAGGAGCTGTGGCTCAGCTCCATTTCTACGTCCTTGCAAAGAGCCTTCCTGCCCACTAAGAGGCTGGCAAGCCAAAGAATATCGCCCCCATGCTCCCTTCCAGCTCAGGTCTGCATGTGACCAAGCAGGTGCACTAATTCACGATTTTGAAGATGAGTCCTAACAATGCATCGGTTGCATCTCCTGGCAAGCATGGCCATGGGAACATTTGGGGCGACGGCAGTGGGGGGTGGCAGTTGTAGCAAAGGGTCCTAGGAGTCCCTAAATTTGTGAGTAATGAGAGGCAGGCATGGAACATTCCTTCAGCTGGCATGGTCTGCAGCAGGAGCAAAATGGACCAGTTGCAACATCCCAGCCATGGCAGAGGCAACAACTCCCATGGCAGGCCAGTTCTTCGTGTTGTTCTGAGAGGTGTTTCTGCTGGATCAGATGTTGGGTGACAGTCTCCAGCTGCCTCTCTAATCTTTCCAGCTTTTAAAAGCACTGGACTCTGTTAAATATCTTCTAGCTAGGGTGGATTCTGTCATCTGAAGTTGATCTTCAGATGAGTCAGAAGTGAAGGGGAGAAAGTATTTAATAAAGAAGGGAGTAGTGGGAGTTCCCATCGTGGCTCAGTGGTTAACAAATCCGACTAGTATCCATGAGGACGTGGGTTTGATCCCTGGTCCCTTTCAGTGGGTTAAGGATCCGGTGTTGCCATGAGCTGTGGTGTAGGTCGCAGACGCAGCTTGGATCCCGCATTGCTATGACTGTGGTGTAGGCCAGCAGGTACTGCTCCCATTCAGCCCCTAGCCTGGGAACCTCCATATGCCGCAGGTGCAGCCCTAAAAAGACAAAAGACACACACACACACACACACAGAAGGGAGTAGTCTACTATGCCAAATGCTGCAGAGAGTTTAGGATGAGAGTAGGAAAGCATTTGGATTTGTCAGCATGAAAGATATTGGTGACCCTGATATGAGCAATTTCAGTAGGAAGGAGAATGAATGGGAAGTGAGCAAGATAAGACAGCCACTGGAGAACACTCTTTTGAGAAGTTTGGCTGAAAAGAGGAGCAGAGATGTGATACAATAGCTGGAGGGAAATGCAGCCTCAAGGAATTTTTTAAGATGGGAGACTTTAGAGCATTTCACCTACTAAAGGAATGCTGTAGAAAGAGATGAGATTAATCACATAGGGAAAAAAGAGAATAGTCCTTGAAGGTTAGGAACTAAGATCCAGAGTGGGAGGAAAGGCTAGGCTTGGAAAGGATGAAAAAAGCTTTCTCCGTTATAACAGCCTCTTGGCATTCAAAAGATGGAGGGCAGACCAACATGGCCCCAGGGCTTGAGCCAGGGATCTGTGAGGGATAAAATAAGAGGAAGCCAAATTGTATAGAGCCTTCAGAGGAAACTAATCAGACTAGTAATCATGAGGTTGCAGGTTCGATCTCTGACCTCGCTCAGTGGGTTAAGGATCTGGTGTTGCCGCGAGCTGTGGTGTAGGTTGCAGATGGCTTGGATTCCACATTTCCGTGAGCTGTGTTGTATGTTACAGACTTGGCTCAGATCCAGTGTTGCGGTGACTGCAGCATAGGCCAGCAGCTGTAGCTAAGGTTAGACCCCTAGCCTGGTAACTTCCGTATGCTGTGGGTGCAGCCCTAAAAAGAAAAAAAAAAAATTGTATAGAGCCTTGAATGCCAACCTAAGGAATTTAGACCTCCTCTTACAGGCACTGGTTTTAGGGGTCAAATGCTTCCAGTCAGAGCAAAATCTGAGGAAGACCCAAATCAAATCCATAGAAAAGAGAACAATTACCAGCGTAACTAATGGGTGTATCGCCAGTTGCTGGTCTGGCAACATCAGAGATGGGGTAGAGTTTTGGGCTAAGAGCAGTATGATAGAAAACCCATTGGGCTCAGATGCATCTGGGTTAGACACCTGCGCCTGAATAGATGTGAGACTTTGGGGAAAGTATTCAACTTTTCTTAGCTTCCTCTGTAAAATGGGAAGAATAAGCATTCCCCTTGGAATGGATGTTATAAAGATTATATAAGATTACAGGCTTTGCATGATGTATAGGAAGTGCTTAATGAATAGCAGCTACTGAATCAGAATTCCTGGAAGAGGGCTCTGCGATCCACATGTTTAATAAGTTCTGGGAGGTTGTTCGAGACAAAAAAGCTTGTCTTGGGCTTTTCCCATGACCTGGAATATAGCAGGAGCTCAATAAGTGTTTGTTGAATGATCAGGTAGATAGATGAGAGAAAGAGGAGAAGAAGGGAAAGAAGGAGACGAAAGACAATGTCTCTTCAGGCTGTAATAACAAAATACCACTTATAAGCAACAGAAATTTACTTTGCACAGTCTTGGAGGCTGCGAAGTCCAAGATCAAGGCACCAGCATGGTCTGAGGAAGGCAATTTTCCTGGTGCATAGCTGGTGCCATTTTACTGTTTAAAAGGTGGAAGGCGTTAAGGATGTCTCTGGACCCTCTGCTATGAAGCACTAATCCCATTCATGAGGGCTCCATTCTCATGGCTTAAACCCTTCTCAAAGGCCCCACTTCCTATTACCATTATCTTTGAAGGTTAGAGCATCAAAATATGAATGTGGTAGGGACATAAACATTTAGACCATGACAGATAGATAGGTAAGTATAAGATAAATAGATGATAGATAGATGATAGATAGATAATAGACAGATAGATATGACAGAGGTAAATAGAATCGGCTGTAAAAATTTATACTAAATTTGAAATATTAAAATTTAGAAACTTCTTTATGAGAGCTTGCCACTCTCCTGTAAACAACAAGGCCATAGTACATGAGTCATTTCCCTCTTTAGAGAAAAACCCAAGGGAGGGCCCGATAATTACACAAAATCCAACACCAGGCAAAGCCAAATGAGCCACAGACTAACTGCACTCAGACTTGTTATCTCCTAATAGGACAGTCGGGGTTTTCAGCAACATCCTTGCAAAGCTGATCTGTTTGAAACAAACATTTCCTCTGGAAACAGAACAATTCTGTTGGACCTAATTACATCGAATCCACTTCAGGATGAGATTTCACCTCTCCATCCCAAGATATGCCAGAACACAGAGCACACACACCCCCCGAAAGATTCTCTACGACGATCCTAAGGCCCACCAAAGCCAGTGCTGACTCAAGCAGGAAGAATCACTTTAAAATTGGCCTCCTTGCAGGTTTTCAGCAATACCTTATCATTCACCTAATTTATTAGTGTCTGAAAACCAAGGCTTTGGAACCGTCCTCATTTCATTTCTTCCTAGCTGGCTGGCAACTCTCCTGAAGTTTAAATAAGCCAAAATTTAAGTGTGTGGGAGTGGACTGGGGATGGGGGGAGGTGATGAGGAAACAAAGTCCAAGAAAAAAAAAAAATAGCCTGCCTGACATTTTCTTTCAGGAGAATCGTTTGTTATGCCATTAAAGCTCCCTCCCTCATCATTCTTGGTGAATGTCAGTTTGAATATTCAACTTTTCATCAACCTTGATCTCTAGTTGATGTCTCTTCCTCCCTGCAGAGCAGGAATTTTGAAAGGTTAGAGGCAAACAGCCTCAAAATCATAGCCTATTAAAGGTTTGGGAGCCAGACGGCATCTCGTCCATCTTCATCTCTCTGGGCAATTGGTGAGTGTCCCCGGCAGCTGAGCCTCACTCTGTAAGGGCTCCAATGGCTACAAGAAAATGTGTTTATGTGGGATTTTTTTTTTCTATTTTTCAGTGAACCTGACATTTTGAACCTGAAGCTGGGGTATTAATAAAGTCTGCCTATGGAATGGAGATCTGAATGACCTGAAATTTACAAACTCAATTTGGGCAGTAATTGTTCCCACAGCTCTTTTCTGCTGACAGCGTCAGGATACCAAAGTATCTTAAGAAGGGTCGGGAGCATCTTTAAGACGAGCTCCTAGCTGGAGCCCTATTGAGGCCTGCTATAAAGCTTCAAAATATTTTTCAGTTTTTGTTGGAGCATGGCAGCCCAGTGTGGTAGAAATTCCACCTGGGAATCAGAATCCTAGCATGCTCATGAGCTAGCTATGTGACCCTGGGCCAGCTGCTTTAATACCTCTGGATCTCAGTGTCCTTATCCATAAGCTGGGTGGGGATAATGCCTACTTCATGAGGGGAAGTGTGAGAAATACAAACCAGACTACATAAGATGCCTAGCCCAAGGCCCTGACACGTGATATCAGCTCAGTCCAAGTTCATTTCTTCCTCCCACCCTGGCCCTCTGCCTAGGAGCCTGGGGCCCTGGGATGGGAGAACTAGAACAGGTTCTTCTCAGAAGATGCTCACTGCTCTTTCCAAGGTTTTGTCCCTGCATAAATTCAGCAAGCAAAGACTCCTTTGATGCTGGACAGAGAAAACTGTGTCCTCACTCTTGGATATAGCGAGTTCAATATCAGCCCCTTACTTTACATCAAGAGAAAAGAAGGCATTGGAATTTAAATTCCTTTGAGGCCTACGAGATAACAATCAACACCTGCAAAAAGAACTAATGCATTAATCTTTAAAAACTTGAGGGGATTTTTTTTTTCTACACAGTAAATGAACACAGATTTATTTTTCTTCCCTGAAAAGACCTTCACACACACTGCTCAGACCTTGCTAGAATCCATCTAAACAGTGGATATTTATTTTTAGGATACAGTTATACTTTTCTCTGAAGAAAAAGAAGCTCTGAATTTCTGAAAATCTTTTTCAGGCCATGCATAAAATCTTGTATGTGCCACACCATGGATTCCCACTACCACCATGTAGAAATATCCCCCCTTCAGACTGTCCTCTGCCTAAAATTCCTCCATTATGGATCCAATCCTTTTGGCTTAAGCATTATCTTTCCATTTGGCTCCCGGGGAGTTAGGGAGCCTAAGAGCTGTAGCAGGAGTAAATCTCTACTCATAAATTTAAACATGCGATAAATGTAATTGTATTTATTTTCCTCAATTCAAACTAATTCCAGACCCTCGAGGCCTGAATCTTTCCAGAGGTTCCTCCCAATTCTCCTGTTTCTGGCCCCTCCCTCTGAGGTCTTGCAGAAGTTCTGGCTTCCAACTCTACTAAGGCTTGGGTAGGAAGTGGGCACCAGCTAGGGGGTGTTTACCCGATCCAGTCCCTTGGGGATAGACCCTAGGTGGCTTCACTTCCTCCCTAATATAAGCAACGTGATGATGGCCACCTTAGTACAGGTGTCCCAGTGAAGTTCTCTGGCATTCAAGAGCAGCTGGCTAGGCCCTAAGTTACGGCTATGCCCTGTCTCATTCTGCACTGCCGGACTGCCCTTTAAGACCTCTAGACTAGAATAATCATGGCTTCTGGTTCCCCGTGACCTTCCCAACATTTTGCATAACTTAGCTTTCTAATTTTCACCAATCTGATGGGTGTAAAATGTGTATCTCATTTTGGCTTTATTTTTCTTCCTTTCTGTGATTATCAATGATATTGAGGACTTCCTCAAGTACTTATTACAATCAGGTTCCCCTTCTGTGAAAGGCCTGCTGTGTGTCCTTTGCTCATTTTCCTGTATTGTTCTTCATCTTTTTATTATTGATTTCCAAGAGTTCCTTGTATATTCAGAATGGCACTTTATTGCTGTCTTCTCTAACTTTCTTATTTTGAAATATTTCAAACTAACAAAATTATCACAGTAGATTTTCCAGTTGTTAATGTTATTCCACATCTGCTTTATCTCTCTCTGCAATATAAGTATAGATATGGGCATATAAAAATATTTTGCTGAAACATTTGAAAATAAGTTGCTGACATTCAGACACTTCACTAAATATTTCAGTATAAATCTCCTAAGAACAAGGACATTCTCCTACATAAACCACAGTAAACTTTCCTCACTCAATAAATTTAACATTTATAGAACACTAATGTCTAACTTAGGGTTCATGTTCAACATTCCCCACTTGTCCCAATAATTTTTGACATCATAAAAACACCTCCCAATCTGTCATCTATTTATTAATATCATCTAAGAAGATCATTTAACAAAATCTTTAATATTGATATTATCAAACATATTGATTTTTTTCCCCTAAGAAGAGAGGTTTTGAGAGTCTCATTTAAGAAGTTTTTGGCTCTCCTTAAGTTGCAAAGATATGTTTCAACAATTTCTCCTGTTAACTTTATAGTTTTACCTTTCAAATGGAGGTCTTAAATCTAAATGGGGTTTACCTTTGTATAAGGGCAAGAAGTAGAGATCTAACTTTTTTTCTATAAGAATGAGCGTTTCCAAGTCCATCTAAAAAAAACAGTCTATTCTTCCTTCTCCCAGTTGTTTGGGGGCGCCCTGTACATACCAGGCTCTCATGTCCAGGTGTCTGTTTTCGGGGTCCCTCTTCTTTCCATGTACCTATTTGTTCCTTCCTGCACAGAAACTACCCAAGGCTTTGCCATAGGTTATCATAACCTTCTGCCTGATGAACTGAGTTCTCTCTCTTTGCTCTTATTTTTCAAATTTGACAGCTATTTGGGGCCTTTATTCTTTGGCATCAATTTTAGATTATATTTCTTAAGTTCTGCAAACACCCTGCCCACAGCCAGCCACTGTAATAACCTTGATACACAGCGGCCCTGACACTAAGTGGCAAAGTTACAAATGAAGGTTCTATCTCTGAAAACTCATTTCATAGTATACCACAAAAATGCCAACATTTATCTTGAAAATAGACAAATAAAAGCAAATATTTGTGAAGTGGCGGTGAATCCCAATTCACAAGTTCAAATGTATATGGAAAGATACTTTTTCTAATATCTCAAAACTGACCTGAATTTCCTTTTTGAGCCTCTATTCTTTCTGGTGTAGCAGAAATCTAATTTCAGTTAATTTGGGGGGATGGGGGCTCTTCCCAGTTTGTCTGGGATGGTATTTGAGTTCTAGAGGACTTAGAGAGAACCAAGGCTTCAGAGGGAGGGGAGATCTATTATGTCCTCAATATCATGAGTCAGGCAAGCATCATTAAATGTCTGTTGTCCCATCTACTACTCAATCCATGGTCTCCAAAGGGCCTTTTCTACTTCTGCTCTTCTTTTGGGCTCCTGTGGTTCTTGAAGAGGATTGAGAAATGCTGTGAGACCCCATCTACCTAGATGTTCCACACAACCATCAGTTGTCTGGGACCTTGCCACCTCTCAAAACTCTACCAGGAAAACTGGGCACAGGTGTCCTGTACTCTCAGATCCCACAAATCTATCTGTTAGGTCTCGGCAAGTTTCATTCTCCTCTTTCTGGGACCACCAACAGTTACCTTTGTACTAGGATTCTCCAGAAAAACAGAACCAACAGGGCGTGTATGTGTGTGTGTGTGTGCGTGCATGCGTGCGTGCATGTGTGTGTGTGTAGAGAGAGCGAGACAGATTTATGCTAAGGTGTTGGCTCATGTAATTCTGGAGACTGGCAAGTCTGAAATTTGCAGGATGGGCTGGCAGGCTGGAGACCCAGCAGAGTAGATGTTTCAGTTCAAGTCTGAAGACCGTCTGCTGTAGAACCAGGAAGAGATGAGGCAGGTAAAGTTCAAAGGCAGTTTGCTAAAGAATGCTCTCTTGCTCAAAGAAACTTGTCTTTCTATTCTATGCAGGCCTTCACTTGATTGGATAAGCCTACCGACATTTTGGAGGGCAATTGACTTTACTCCAAGTCCACTGGTTTAAATGTTAATCTCATCCAAAACACCCATATAGAAACACTCCAAATAATGTTTGGCCACATATTCGGGTACTGTGGCCCAGTTGAGCTGACATGTAAAATTACCCACCATGCACTCCTTGATTAGTGCCATAGCAATTAGGATCCAGTCCAGTAATTCCACAGAAAGTATTTATATTTTTAATGAGGTATAATTCACATATCATAAAATTCTCCCTTTAAAAGTGTACAAATCAGTGGTTTTTAGTATATTCACAAGATTGTGCAACCATCACCATTATCTAATTCCAGAATATTTTCATCACCGCAAAGAGAAAACCCATACCTATCAATAGCCAGCGAGAAGATTTAATGTGAGGAGCTGATTGGACAGGTATCAAATGAACTGACAAGGCAGAAAACAAACACTGATGCCATGCAAATGTGTAACTCCAGGAAACAGCTACCACTACTGGGAACAAAGGGAAGAAGTTGGGGTGACCAGAACTCAGGACCCTGGAGGAGGGGTGTCACAGAGCTGGTACTTGGATCTCTGAGGATGGGACATAAGCTAGTGCTATTGCGCCACAAGAGTGCAAATGGAAGGGCTAAGTTACCTCTGACTGGATATGGGAACATACAGAAACGCTGGAAACTGGACCCAACTCTGCTGCTAGGGTAACGCTAATTGGAACAGCAGACACACGGGAGCAGGACCCTTCCCCACCCTCCTGTCTTCCAGTGTCCTTTTAGCACTCTTTATTGACAGGGAAGGGCAAGGAGCTGCTAGCAAAGAGGAAACTGGGTTGCAAAGTTACAGGCTTACTGTTGGAAAGCAGAGTATAGAAGGGTTGTTAGAACTGAGAGATGATAGCTTTATAATACCACATCTCTCACCTCTGCATGAGCCCAGCCCAGGGGGGAGAAGAATTCCTGCCTGGAGTTTGGAAGACAGGGATGGACAGTCTTGCTTACCCATGATGTTTTCTTCCTGTTGCCAGACCCTGGCACTATGTCCTCTACCTGGTCCTAGGGCATGTGAGCATGATTCCCAGGGACAAACAGGCCATTGCAGTGTGGGGAGGTGAAGGATGGTGAAAGAAGACCGTGTGCGTCCCTAGGCAGACTGGATCGTACCATATGCCCTTTGAGCATCACTGCACTCATGAGGGCCTCTGGCTCAAATGAGGTGGTCCCGGCACATAATCACACTCACCTACGTGCAGAAATGCCAACTTTTAAACCTGGAACTACCTTCCTTGATGAAGTAATGGCACCACACAACAGCACCAGTCTTAACAGCTAGAACTGCACTTATCTTCAGGACAGAAAACTGGCACAAATGGGGGCAGTCAACCTTCAAAAAGGTCGGCTGTGACCTTTGCTCAGACATTATCATACACAAGTGTGAGCCAATTGTGTGGGCACCTCTGCCTGTCCCAAATAATGCTGCTCATCTCTCCACCCTGTGTCCTGACTGCATGGCCTCCTTCTGTTTACTTTAGATAAGTCAACACTGTTTGATTTACCCAAGTCATGTCTGTGTCTGGGTTTTCCTTTAATCCAAGGCCACTGTTGACATTTGTCTGTACAGTATAGTGGTTGTGCAATTTTCCATTACCTGAAGGGCTTAAAGTTTTGAAATGCAAAAAGTCAGGGGGGAGAGTCTATTTTTTCTTTGGATTTTTGTTATCATCTCCTCTCCAGAAAGAATCAGCACATAATGGCCTAGGTGTTTCAAAGGAGTGAGAGAGTGACATGTCACAATTGCTTTTTTTTTTTTTTTTTGTCTTTTTGCCTTTATGTAGGGCTGCACCCACGGCATATGGAGGTTCCCAGGCTAGGGGTCTAACAGGAGCTGTAGCCGCCGGCCTTCGCCACAGCCACAGCAACGCGGGATCCGAGCTGTGTCTGCAACCTACACCACAGCTCACGGCAACGCCGAATCCTTAACCCACTGAGCAAGGCCAGGGATCGAACCCGCAACCTCATGGTTCTTAGTCGGATTTGTTAACCACTGAGCCACGAAGGGAACTCCCCACAATTGCTTTTTAAAAAACCATTTTGATTTTGTAATATTATATAGTTCAGTTCACAAAACAAAAATGTCCGGCTATAAAGTGAGCATTCGTGTAGCCAAGACCCAGAGCAAGAAATGTCATCAGCTCCCCAGAAATCTTCACGTGCCCCATCTATGTCACTTCAGAGGTCACTGACCTGCTGGCTTGGGGGTTCTGATTATGTCAGCTTGGCTAAAACAAAATTAGAGGTTCCTGAGTTACCTGTTAGAGTTGTCCCCCTCTCCTAACCCCCGATTCATTCTTGTGCAGATTTGGAAGGTGGAAGTAAAGCAGCAGCCATTACTTTGTGAAGGTTTTCATGGTTAGATGTGGTAGCAGACAGATGCAGAGGTCCCTGGAGACTCCAGCTTGTCTCACCTTCCCCTGCCTGCTGAACCCACAGCCGCCTCAGCTCCCAACCTGACATTCCACTGCAAACTCTCAGATCCCTCATTCCCATAGGGGCAGCAGCCTTCTAGAGATTTTTTCCTGCCACCTGTCCCAGTCCAGCAGCCCTCCCTGGTTTCTGGACCTCCTGGAAAGCTCTGAATGTCCGCCCTGTGCCAAACAGTGCTTCAGGGGGTTGGTCAGGAGCTTCTCTATCTCCTTTAACTCAGATGAGGTCATCCTGGCCCATAATCACACTTACATGCAGAACTGCACCTAGTTAAACAAGGAAGTCCCTTCCTTGACCTTTCTGAATCTCCACTCCTCCAAGTTTCTCCCACAGCTATAGAAGCTCTAATTCCTCTAGCTAATCCTGCATGCCACAATATTCTCAGGGCTCCATTTCCTTGATGGAATGCTGAATGATACCCAGACTTTGTGACAATCACTTCCTTGCCTTTTAAAATGGTGTTATTACCAACTAGGCATGCATCCCTAAATACTGTAGTTTAGTTTTGCCTGTTTTTTTTTTTTAAACAATATATGAGTGAAATCATTCAGTTGTATTTTGTGCTCTGCTTTCCTTACTCAACACTATCTCTGCAAGATTCATCCACACCATTGTGTGAAGCTGGAGCTTATTCCGTTTCTTTGCTGTGAGAATTTCTTTGTATGAATAGCTCAGACTCATTTACTCATTCTATTGCTGATGAATATTTGGGTTGTCCATTGGACTAGTATGAATAATGCTATCAAACTGACTTGTGATGATTTTTGTACACCTATAATTGAAATAAAATTCATTACGCAAAAAAAAAGTTCTTGAGTACATCTAGTGCACACGTGAATGTGCTTTTGTTGTGTACGTATTTAGAGGCAGAATCGCTGAATCATTGTGACTTCAGATTTTGTTAATTAAACATCAAATTGCTTTTCAAAGTGGTTTTACCACTTTACATTGCCACGAACAACACAATTAGTATTATCCATCTAATCATTTTAGCCATTCTGGTGGGTACATAGGGAAAGTTTATTGGGGGGGGTTAAATCATATTTCCCTTATAATGAGGTTGACACATCTGCATATATTTATTAGCCAATTTTTAAGTGTCTGTTCTAGTCTCCTGCTTAGTTTCCATTTGGTGTCGGTTCATATTTTTCTTTATTGATTTGTAAGAATTTTAAAACAGTTTTTGAATATAAGAACTCATTTTAAGCGTATGGTTTGGTGAGTGTTGATATACGTACATACCAGTTATTGAAAAGACTATCCTTTATTAAATTATCTTCGCAGCTTTGTCAAAAACCAACTATTCATAAATATATGGGTCCATTTCTGGGCTCTATTCTTTTCCACTGATCTGTATATCTATATTTCACACTTTTTCATTTATTCTAGCTTTACAGTAAATTTTGAAGTTGGACAGTTTAAGTTCTCCAAATTTTTCTTTTTCAAAATTGTATCTACTTTTAATGGTTCTTTGAATTTTCAAATTTTAGAATTTAGTCTATCAATTTATGTTTGTTAAATACTGCTTGGATTTAGGTTGATCTATAGTTTCAGTATCCCATTTTGAAGAGAAATTGACATCCTAACGATGTTTAGTCTTATGATCCATGAACATGGTATATACATCTATTTAATTACTCTGAACGATGTTCTTTAACTTTCAGAATACATCTCTTTTACTATATTTAATCCTGAGTTTCATATTTTTGTCATTATATGAAATGTATCTTTATATTTTATTTTCCAATGGTTTCCTGCTAATATATAGCAATACAAATACATTTTTGTATATTATATATGTATCCTATAGCTTTCCTACATTCATTTTTTTAGTTCTTAGTAGCTCTTTCCTATATTTCTTAGAATTTTCTATATAACCAATCATATTACTTGCAAATAGAGACAGTTTACTTCTTATCTTTCAATCTGTATACTTTTATTTCTTTTCCTTACCTCATTTCAGTGTCTTAGCCCTCCAGTACAATGTTGAATATTAGAAATGAGAGTTGCATCCTTAACTCGTTCCCAGTCCTAGAAGTAAAGCACTCACTATTTTACCATTAAGAATGGTATTAGCTGTAGGATTTTCATGGATGCTCTATAGCAGTTTAAGAAGGTTCCCTTCTTTCCTAGCTTCTAAGAGATTTTATTATGAGTGAATCTTAAATTTTTTCAAATGCATTATTTTTTTTTCTTTTTTGACTGCCCATGGCATTTGGAATTCCCAGGCCAGGGATCAGATCCGAGCTTCAGTTTCAACCGACAATGCAGCTGTGGCAGTGCCGGATCCTTAACCACTGTGCTGGGCCCAGGATCAGGGATGAAACCTGTATCCCAGTGCTCCAGAAATGATGGCTGATCCCATTGCACAACAGCAGAAACTCCTCAAATGTATTTTCCACGTCCATTAAAATTATCATATTGTCATCCTTTATTTTGTTAATATGATGATTTATACTGACTGAATTAACATTGATACTCAAATGTTAAGCCAACCTTGCATTTCTGGGATGAATCCCATGTGGTCACAAGTGTATTATCCTTTTTATATAATGCTGGATTCAATGTGCTAAAAAGTTAAAAACTTTTGTATCTATGTTTATAAGGGATATTGGTCTGTAATTTTATTTTACTTTATTTTGGGGATATCTTGAATTGATTTTTTGTATTAGGGTTTTTGCTAATTTCAGAAATTTAGTGGTCCAACATTATTTTCTAAGAGATTTCATATAAGATTTACATTATTTTATTTCACCCTTAAGTTTTTTATAGGATTTCCCAATAAAGCTATTAAAGCCTGGTATTTTCTGCCTGGAAGGTTATTTTTAAACAATAAATTAAATTTGTCTAATAGATATAGGTCTATTTTTTTAGAGTTTTTTATTGTAGTTGATTTATAATGTTCTGTCAATTTCCATTGTACAGCAAAGTAACCCAGATATAGGGCTATTCTCAGTTTCTGTTTCATTTGTGACACTTTCTATAAGTTATATTTTTCAAGTTACATGTCCATTTCATACATGGTGTTGAATTTTGGACTTCCCGTGTGACCCACAACATATATGGTATTGAATTTTTTGATATAAAGTTATTTATAACACACCCTTGCTAGATGTTTAATGTCTGTGGTAATAACACTTCATTTATTCTTGATTTAATCATTTGTTTTTTTCTCCATAGTTTCATGATCAGCCTAGCCAGGGATTTACCAATTCTGTTCATCTTTTCAAGGAAACAAGTTTTGACCTTATTAAATTTTTATATTATTTGATCTTCTCTATATTAATTTGAGCTTTTATCTTTTTATTCTACCTTGCCTCTGTGTTTTGTTTTCTCTGAGCTTTTGCTTTGGACCTTTTTGTCTTTCTAATATAAACATTTAAAACTATACTTTCCCCTTTAAATGCTGGTTTAGCTAAATCCATAAATTTAGTTATCGAATTGTCATTTTCATGCAGTTGGAAATATTTTTTAATTTCCTTGGGATTTATTCTTTGACCTATGGATTATATAGAACTATATTGCTTGATTTCAAATATGTGAGTGTTTTTCTAGGTGTATCATTATCGATTTCTCATTTAATTCAATTTTGGTCTGAGACCCTACTCTGAAAGCCCCAAATTCAGAATTTACCTCTCAGAATATCTACCCCCAATACTCTACACCATTACATCAGCTGACTAAAGTCTTCAAGGAGATTTTTAAAATAATATTGTGTCTGGCTTTTCTTACTGTGCTAAGTAAGAGAGTGAATCCAAATTTCCTAGTCTTTCATTACCAGGCATCACTACAATTGCTTTAACAAAAACGTATCATTCAGGCTAAATCAATCATTTACCATAAAAGTTATACCATAAATATTTTTGGTGGAGTTGTTCTGCATGGAATAGAATGGCTCACTTCTTAAAACATGAGTCAAGTACATTTTTAGGGCCTTACCTGTGGCATTCAGAAGTTCCCAGCCTAGAGGTCGAATTGGAACCATAGCCATTGTCCTACACCACAGCCACAGCAACACCATATTCAAGCCACATCTGTGACCTACACCACAGCCACAGCAACACCATATTCAAGCCACATCTGCGACCTACACCACAGCCACAGCAACGCCAGATTCAAGCCACATCTGCGACCTACACCACAGCCACAGCAACGCCAGATTCAAGCCACATCTGCGACCTACACCACAGCTCACAGCAACACCAGACCTTAACCCACTGAGTGAGGCCAGGGACCAAACCCTTATCCTCATGAATACTAGTCAGGTTCGTTACCACTGAGCCACATCAGGAACTCCAAGTCAACTAAATTTGGAGCCAAAGATATTTTCTCCCTCTCCTAGTACAACCTTCAGGATCAAACTAGGCATTCTTTTTACAAAGACTTCCGAGAGGTGCCCAAAATTTGAGTCCTCTGTCTCAATCATTTTTCACTGCCTAATCAGTCCACAAGAATGTCTTGGACATTGATTAGGCGGTAACTTCTGAGGAGGAAGGAAATTTCACTTTTCCTCTTCCTCTCTTTCTTGATCCTGTTTAATCAACCTGAAAGGCTCATTTGAGGCTGCCTTCAACAGTCAAAAATAATATAATATTTTTTAGGAAATTCTATAATGCTCTAGCTAGTCTTCCAGTTTTCGAACCCCAGTGTCACTGTTGTGGTGGGGGGAGCTTATTCCGCAACCCCCCCCCCCACCATGTCTCATTCTGCTTGGAGAGTCACCATTCTTTGCAACACTTTCGGTTTCACTCAGATTGGAGTGCTAGTAAAGAGAGACTGGGGCATGTGCAGTCCACCCTCTTCTGCTTTTTCTCGGGCGCAGTTCGCCCTAAGGAAGCACACCGTCTGTTAAATTCCTCCAAGAGTGAAAATTCCCAAGCCAGTATTTCTGGTGAGCACATCTACCGAAATCTCAGGTTAGAAAGCCCAAATATGGAGTTCCCTATACATGAAGGAGCTATCTGGTGTTTATCTGCCTTTCTCTTTCACTATTTCTCAGGACATTCAGAAACTAGGGTAGAAAAAGAAAACATTCTCATGTTCTCAGACCTTCCATAGAGATACCGTGGCTCTACTGAAGTGCTTCCTTGGTGCAAAGGCACATGGATATAACACATCCAAGGCGAAGTTTTTCCAGCTTCTGAATCAGCTCATCACATATTTTTTTTGTCACTGATTTCTTGGACTATTCAATAAATTCGTATGACATGTGAATCCATAAACGAATTTTAACTAAAGGAGTCTCAATATGACATATAAGAAAGGTCAAAAGTGGGGGGTCGATGATAACTCGGTTAAGTTCAGAACATCACTAACGAGAGAAAAACAACAGTCCTGAGTCTCCAGTGTGATAGGTCAGGAGAGAAACAAGTTCTGTGGCTTTTAGGAGATATTTGGCCTCTGAGACCCAGTTCTCTCCCTTATGAGAACAGACAAATAAATAATGTCCATCTTAGAGGGCTAAACAAGGTAACATATTGGAAAGCTTGAAATCTTGTGAGGACTCAATAACGGCAGATGCTTTTTCTTTCCAAAAAAACCCAACTGGTCCAAATTTTCTTGAGGGAAGATTCTCGATAAAACTGAAAACAAGAGGAAGTTGGCCAAAGTAAAACAGACAAAAGAAACCAAGTTTAGAGAAGGAACAGTTCAGTAAGGCATCTTACATTTGTACAACTTAATGCTTTGCCAAAAGGCTCCCCTAACTGTTATTTGATTTGAGCCTCATAATAGCTCTGTAAAATTCATGGGTCAAATACTACTGAGTCCATTTGAAACATGAGGGATTAAAGGTAAGAAGTCATATATGATTGCTCATGGATCTTCAAGGTCCAATCTAGCACATCTCTCCCATGGTTCCCTCTACGTGTCACGGTGACTCTGAAATAATAACCAGAATGATGCCATCGTGTACATATATGGCACTTTTCAGTGTGCAAATCTGACATTCCTCATTTTGTTCTCACAAAAAGGATTTCTGGATGTTTCACAGGTGAGGAGCCCAGAGCTTCAGAGAGGCCAAGTAGCCAGCCCCAAATCACACAGCTAATGCAGAAGCTGAACTCAGGCCCTCTGACATGTCCAGGGCTTCGGTGTTCATGGATTTTAATCACACTAAGGATATCGACAGCAATGGGGAGGTGGACACATATCTGGGGTGAAAGCAGAGCACATGTTCTTCAGCCCTAGAGAGGTACCTTGTATAAGTGGCCCTGGCCCTCGTGTCACAGCAACTGCCCAGGTCATTTAGTATAATTTGCAGTGATTGTGTGATTTATCGATGGCTTTTATTCCCCACTGGGATGGCATGAAAATAATCAGATGAATAATGAGCTCATGAAGATGGATGCACTTGGAGCCAGCTCCTGCGGAAGGGAATTATACACTGGGGTTCTGCCTGGAGCAGCACAGGACAATGGATATTTCTGCAGAAAGTGGGCCTCATTTGCTTCTTTGGCAGCGAGTAGCTTCTTTCTACAGACACAGAAAGGCTTAAGAGGTAAGAGCACTGGCATTTCCCTGTTCCTGGAGTGGAGATGAGATGAGCAGTAATGGGCTCTGGGATGACAAAACAGAGCTGCATCCTTAGGAGACAAAAGCTGCATTTAACCGTGTGGCAGCTGGCAGGAAGGCCAGCCCCTCTGAGGCTTTCAATGTATGGGTACCCACCCTACTTGATCAAGAGCCACGGGACTGTCCTGCTGGTGCAGCCAGGCTGTTTTACTTATCTATTGCTGAATCACAAACCACCCCCAAACCTAGGGGCTTCATACAATAATTATTTCATTACTCACAATTCTGTAGGTCAGAATTTGGGTGTCTCAGGGGGTGAGTTTTCTCTATTCCCCGTTGTGTTGCCCGGGGTGACCTGATTGGCACTGGAGGATCCAAGGTCACCCCACGCATACATCTGGGGCCTCCACAGAGCCTTCCTTCAAGAGGATGGCCTGGACTTGTTTACAAGGCAGCTGGGTTCCAAGAGCAAAAGGGAAACTGCAAGTCCACTTGGGCCTGGACTTGGAAGTCCCAGAAAGTCACTTCTACACATTCTCTTGGTCAAGACAAGACAAGACACGAGGCCAGCTCAGATTCAAGAGATGGAGAAATAAACTTCATCTCTGCATGTCATTGCAAAGGGGTGTGGACCCAAGAGGTATGATGATTCCTTGGGGGCCGTTGGGCAGCAGACCCTGAGTTGGATTTTAGCAAGTGAGCAGGATATTTATCAAGGAAGGACTTTGAATAGATACCAGTGGAAGGGAGGGGAAGGAAACAGGAGAAGGCAGGGGGAGATGCCTGGCAGCAATCAGGCCCAAAGAGAACCTCAGTTTTTGCCACAGAAACACTGAAAGTAGAATGGCCCTTTGGGACTGTCTCCAGGTGGAAAGATGGCCAGAACTTCATATGGTCAAATCAAATGATATTGGTGCCACAGAAAGGGGCATGACCTTGGTCAAGGCAGTCCCTAAAGGAGCTGACCCTGGAGGCTGCCTGCCCACAGCACTCCCTGCAGCTGAGAACAGGCCCTGCACTGAAGTGGGATCTGAGTCGCCCTCATGGTGTCCACCAACCTTCTACCATGCTTGCCTTCCCCAAGAATCTATCTTTCTCTCCAGAGGCTCACCACCAAGAGGAAAAAGCAAGATGCTATGGATGCCCCGTGGACACCTCCCTCTCCCGATCTACCCCTCAGCACACCCCTCCCCATCTGTCCAGCACCTCGCTCCCTGCCCTACTTGGTGCAGCTCTTACCTGGGTGGCTGAGACAGTATCCTAGCAGGTTTCCTCCCTTCTGCGCCCTCCCCTTCAAAACCAATGTTTCTGTAGCAGCCCCAGCTCTCTTTCTCAGACAGAAATCAATGCCTTCCCACCCCGAGACTCTCCTGCTTAAAGCTCTTCCCTGATCCCCATGATCTCAAGACCAAACCCTGGCTTTTCGACATGGCTTCCCAGGCCTAGTGTGGCTTTGCCCAGCACACGGCCTGGCCATGGCTCCGGCCACTTCTCCCCTTCAACATACCACCTAACCCTCAGGAGTTTTCAACACTTTCTTGTCTCTGTTCTATCTGCCTTATCCTGGGCCCTGTGTCTCCCTTTCCTGCATCTCTCACTCCCCCTCAGCCCATGCTCAGCTCATGCTTTAGCTAACCATTTGTGCTGGCAGCCTTCCAAGCCCCCATACCCACCCCTGTACACAGGTACAGGCATAGGTGCCCACAACATCTGTGTGTCCCCCAACAGATGGCACGCCCACTGGGGCCAGCCCGTATTCACTGCACCCCAAAGAGGAGAGCAGAGCATCAAGAAGAGCTATGTGCTCGGTACGTCACAGGGGCTCAGTCACGTGTTCTCTGGGTTATGGTGCTGAACTGATAGCTGGAGGGGTGACAGGAGGAAGGAAAAAGAGGGCTGCACCTGAGATCCTAAGACTGGCCTCGGGTTATGAGTACCCTCAAGAGAGGAGGGATTGCTGCTCTGGGAAATGGGCCTGCCCTAGAGCCCACAGCCTGGAAGGGTGAGCACCCCACCTCAGGTGTGAGGTTGATCCAAGGTGATGGGAGCCCCGAGGATGCCCAGCAATGGCAGACAAGCTGTGGAGGGCACCACTCCTCTTCAAGACAATGTCTACATCTCTACTCCCCACTGCACTTTTCCACATTGGCAGAGCCCTCAATGTTTCTTCACGATCAATATTCCTCCCACCCTAGAGAATGCTGCCAACCCACATGCCAGAGAGCCGCCCATCACCTCTTGAGTGCTAACCCCTGCCATAATCCCTGTTTTCAGGTTAGGGAACAGACGCTTAGAGGATTTAAGTGACTTACCCAAGGTCCGTTCCTTTCTTGCCTCACCTCTCCACTTCCTTACCCATGTCTCCTGGGATCACTTTCCAAAAAATGACTTACACTCAAATCCTTCTCCCACGTCTGTGTCTGGAGGGACTCAAACCAAGATAATGTGATAACTGAGAAAGTAAATCTGGAAAACTAGAGATGCAGTCATAGTAGATGGAGTCAGACAGTCTGTGTTTGAATCTGCCTCTACTAGGATCTAAATATTTAATATTAAAATAAGTGTTATTTATAGGCTTTAGGAAGTAGATTTCAGGACGAGCAGAGCTAGAAACACTAGAAACAGGAAGATGTCTCAAGAAGGATGGGAGACTTTTACAAATTCTGAGATTATTCAAATAACTCATTCCTCAGAGGCAAGGAAAGAAGCACTGTGGCTTCCCAGAATACCCCTGGGGCAGGTGTTTAAAGAGACTAAAAGGAGCAAAAGAAGGAGTGTGGTAGGCAAAGAACAGAGGCTCCACCCCAGGCCGTGAGGGTTGGGAGAAGGTGCTTCAGCTTGCAAATATCCGATCCCCAGGACAATAGAGGGGGCTTTGTGAAAGTAATTCCAAAGGAATCAGAGGAGGAGGAAGGGACAAGCTGGTGCTTGCTTGCGGCAATGTGGGCTGTTCATGGGTGACACTGAGAAAGCAGAACCCCGATTTTACAGCTGTCTTTCTTACTAAGGCCAAGGTTTTAGAATCTAAAAGATGAAGACAAAGTCAAATCAACAGAAAACTAAAATCCTGGCAAGCTCTGGGGCATGATAGGCTTGTGGAGCTGGTAGACCCAGTGAGGCTGGGCTTGGGCTCCCCAGCCAACCAACAACCTCTGTCCTGGGGGCAGCTGGTAAATAGGAAATGTGGGTAGGCTACAGGGTTCTGTCCTTAGTCCCAGCACACTTTCCTATAAATGCAGTGATGACCCTAAGCACACGGCTTGTCACAGAGAAGGCTCTAAACCAGCAGTTCTGTCTCCAGGATATCTGCAAGGTCTGGTGTGTGTGTGGTTCTATTGACATCCAGTGCAGAGGCCAGGGATGCTGCTAAACTTCCTACCATGCACCAGACAGAGCCTACAACAAAGAATTACCTGTTCCAACGTGTCAATGGTGCCAAGGCTGGGAAACCCAGTTCTAGGTGGATGACTGGTGAATGAATGGTGAGCTATTGAGCATGCACTTTGTGCCCTGGGGATGCACAGATGACTGAAACACAGTCTCTCCCTTTAAAAGCTCAGACTGCAGTACAAGAGAGAGAGGCAGGTAGCTGTATTACAGAATGAAATGTGCTTTATTGGAGGGGATGTGAGAACAGAGATAAAAAAAAAAAATCCCACCAATCCTTCTAAGCAAAAGTGCTGTGTGAGCTAGGCTTTGAAAGATGAATGGAAGCTTGGTCAGGACACAGGATGGGGATGAGTGGTGACCAGAGGCCTTACATGTGCCTGGTGTGTTACAGATACCACAAGTCATCGAGTGTGACTGCAGCGCAAGTCCTTAAGGAAGAACACAGGACACTGGGTGGGAGGGGCCGTGGTGAGGCCCCTGACTCAGCCTTACAGGCACAGGGTTAGGAAAGTAACTGTTAGGCAGATGGTAACATGGTCATATCAATAAGATCAGTTAAGATAAGAATATATTCATTTCCCTTCTGGTTAAAAAAAAAAAAAACTTTCTCTCATGTAAAGAATTACTATAACATTAATTTCATTCATAAAGCCACTAGGATGATCTCACCATAATCACAGCGGAATAAACAGAAACCTTCTAGAGGACACCAGACCCCTCTGCCCCCATCCACCCTCATCAATCCCTCACTTTCCCTGTATATGTGCCAGGTTTTCTTTTAAGTGTACAATTCAATAGTTTTCAATAAATTTACAGAGTTGTGTAACCATTATCACAGTCCAGTTTTAAGACACTTCTATCGCCTGAGAGAGTCCCATGTGAGCATTTGTAATCAATCCCCATTCCTGCTCACAGCCCCAGGCAATCATCAGTCTGCTTAAGGTCTCTATACATTTGCTGTTTCTAGATATTTCATATAAATGGAATCATACAATATGTGTGGTTTTTTGCCTCTGGCTCCATTCACTCGGCACCATGTTTCGAGGTTCATCACATGGGAACATGAGTCAGAGGTCTGCTCCTTTTTATTGCTGAATGATACTCCAGCAAGATGTCTATTCCATAGATGATGCTGGTTCTAGAATGTAAGGCGGGTAGGAAGAGGAAGAAATGGAATCCAGGGGACCAGCTAGGAGGCCACGGTGGTTGTTCAGGTTGCAAACAAAGGAGGCCTGAGCTGGTGGATTGGCAGTGGGCATGGAGAAAGGAAGGATAGAGGTTACAGGGCTGAAGACAGTTTGCTCACATGGGGCTGGATGGGGAAGGTGAGAAGCCAGGGGGAACTGGATCCCCACAGGGCTAAGGAAGGGGCAGGTGAGTTGATGGCACCTCCAGGAAGACTCACACCTGGCTTGTGGGGCAGAGTTCACAGATCCAGCCAGCCCTAGGACCCTCCTGGTGGCCTGCTGAGAGGCTGGTTCCTTGGGCCATTGGGATGAAGACACTGTGCTGATGACACAAAGCTATGAGGAACAGCAAATTTTGGATGACACAATTCTAAAAACCTTGGCCGGCTAAAATGATGGGCTGTGGCAGAATCTGGGCAGCTCTATGGCGGTCAGACCTAAACCTGCCAGTGGACTGTGGTTTTCTGGAGACATATTAGTCTTCCTGAGATTGCGTGAGCTTTGTGAGAACAAAGACAGTGCCTGGGGGCACGAGGAGGATCATGTGAAAATGATCTCAGTGGCTGGCTCTGGGTTGTCAGGACCTCCTCTTCTAGTTTCCTATGGGACCAGGAGCTCCTTTCCTCCAGCAGGAGGGTCTTTCCTGCCTAAAACTGCTACAGGCCCCCAGGTCCCCACAGTGAAAGGTGACTGCTTTCCCGGACAACTCCTCTAGTGTCCCACCATGGGACAACAAGCCTAGCATGCCTCTGCATGGGATGCTGAAAAGACGGGGACCTCCTATCTCTCCTCTTGCTGATCTTTACTTTGTGTGTTTTTCCCAATAAAGTCTATTCCTAACTATGTGCTGTACAAGAATTTATGACAGTATTTGTCATAGTAGCAACTAACAGCCCAATAGGGGTCTCTTCACCTTTGTATCCACCGTTGCCAGCAGAGTGCCTGGCCCATGCTAAGTGTTAGATAAATAGCTGATGGACAAATGAAAGCACAAATCACTTGGATGATGGATGCCTGCTTTAAAAAGAACTGGTTCAGAAATCCAAGTATTAAACAAAGACTCCTATTGTTTCATTCCTCGTGCCCAAATTCTTGGAAACTGGAAATTCAGATAACTTTTACTGTGATTTCTAAATATAAAAGAGGCACACGCTCTCTGAGGTAGATTTGGAAACAAGCAATGTTAACTTTTTGAGTGATTTCTTTCTCAATACAAAGGACTGTTCAGAATATTCCTTCATTCATACCTGGTGTACACCTACCCCATAGATCTTTACTACATAATTGGAATCAATAGGAGGATTTAAGTTTCAACCTAAAAACCTCTTTCTGTCATTAAAACTCTTAAAAACACCTTTTGTAAATCAGGACAGAATATTCCATCACATGGAGGTTACATGATTTATTTACTCATTCCCCTTTTGCTGCCTCTTTAGATTGTTTCCGGGTCTGGGGGCTGGCTTTGGTGACACCTAAGTCTGTATGTCCCATGTGGGGCTCAGGAGTCCTTCCGCAGCCACCTGACTTTGCTCCCCTCTCTGGCTCATCTGTGCTCAGTATCTGAAAACTCTCCCAATTACCTTGTTCCAGGTTAAATGCACTTCACCCCTCTCCCTGCCTCTCACCCCAAGGACCAGCTCTGCCCCAGTTCCCTGCTTTCTTCGTACTAGCTAGTGTCTAGGATTCCACATTTTCACAGTCCTGGAGGCCACGGTGGTAGTTCCTGGCTCTCTCCTGCCATCTCCTGCCCACTTGCAACATCTCAAGCCTCCTGGCCTAATGATGGGCACAGTGGGAAACGACAGGCCTAAACTGACATAACAACATTTAATTGTTTTTTGTTTGTTTGTTTGTTTGCTTGCTTTTTAGGGTTGCACCAGTGGCATATGGAAGTTCCCAGGCTAGGGGTCGAATCAGAGCTACAGCTGCCAGCCTGCACCACAGCCACAGCAACATGGGATCTGAGCTGCCTCTGTGACCTACACCACAGCTCACAGCAACACAGGATTCTGAAAACAGTCCTAGAGGCTTTACTTGGCAATAAGCCCAGCAAGAATCAGTAATGGCATGTGGCTGTCAAAAAAAAAAAAAAAAAAGGTAATGCCATTTCCAGTCACCTTTATGTACTGGTTTTAGGCTCAGGACCAACAGAGGGATGTTATAGGAATGCAGATTTCAGATTAAAATAAGGAAAAAGCTTTGTAACAGGAGTTGTCCTCCAATGAAATGTCCCATTATGCCTCTGCCAGCAAAACCATCTGTGGACTCACCTTCTACACAGACTTGGTATCAAAGACAACCTTGCTTCTAAGGAATCCATTTTTCTGCAAAATTAGAAAATTGGTTGATGGACCACATTCAAAGTTTTTACCATGTATCAAACCACCCAGAGGCAGCTGGCCTTACAGAAGTGTGTAGTCCCCTATGGAAAACTCAAGTTATAGGGCCATCAGAGAGACCATACCTTCAAGGTTAGGGTGTTGATCTACAGTATGTGATATATACCTTGAGCCAGCAACCAATGTCCGGGACCAGGAACCAAGCAGTAGATGTGGAGGTGCTCGCTTGTCACTTTCATATCTAATGACTCGCAACATTTTTGCTTCCCATCCCTGTAACTCAGAGCTCTTTTTGTTTATAGGTTTCAGTCTTGGGAGAAGAATGCTTGCATCAGGATTCAAAACAATGGCTTCAAATACTTCAACATTTCAAAACCTTGGTCATTTTACTTCCTCATGCTACAGTGGCATTGTAGCACCGCAACTGAACAATGCAGGAAGAGAAGTGCACAGACGGAACCTGGAAGATCCCCTGGGACATCTCTTACACTGCAGTGATCCGTGGTAAAAATGAATGAAAACTGAATTGTAGTCTTTGCCAATTTCCTTAGAGTAAAAACTCCTACTGTGGCTAGTTTCAAGCTATCAATATGACATTACTGCATTATGAAACTGCAGTTGGGATAAGATAAACAGTAGCAGACTGTAGCAGTAGTTTTTCTACCACACACACACATAAAGACACAAATAATCTCAAAAGAATGGATAATGGTAAAATAATTAGGAAGTGATTAGTTTGGGGTATTTACTATATTTTTAAATATAATGCATTTAATCATATATATATATATATATATATATATATATATATTTTTTTTTTTTTTTTTTTTTGCTTTTTAGGGCTGCACCCATAGCATATGGAAGTTCCCAGGCTAGGAGTTGAATCAGAGCTGCAGCTGCTGGCCTACACCACAGCCACAGCAACATGGGATCCGAGCTATATCTGTGACCTACACCAAAGCTCAGAGCAGTGCCAGATCCTTAACCCTCTGAGTGGGGCCAGGGATCGAACCCAGGTCCTCCTGGATACTAGTTGGGTTCATTATCGCTGAGCCACAGTGTAACTCCCTGAGTTTATATAATTTTTAATAATGGCTATTGTTACAAATGTCCAAAACATTGCTGAAAATGTATTAATCTACTCTCACAAGCCAATACAAGATATATTCAGCACACCACTGAGAAGCATTCCATAGAAAAGTTGTCATCAAGGGTTCAGATCCCTCAGAAATGAAGATCTGGGTTGCCCTCCCTGGTTAAATAATCCAGTTGAGGTTCCAGCTGAAGGAGAGGAGGATTTTAAAAGTTACAGGGGCCGGGCCCTTAACTACTGGTAGGCTCTACCAATTCTGACCTTGGGTCTAGTTGCAAAAACTAAGACTCGAGCATCTACCCATATTTTCTTCTATTCCATTTATACATTTCTTGGTTTCAACTAATTTTTCTTGTCTTTCTCGTTATTATCCCTCACTCTTGGGGTAGTGAACTTTACCATATAGTCTCTTGGTCAGATCACAAAATTGTGAGAATGTGACAGAACTGAAGACAAGGACATCCCCAGAGACCCTGGCCTTGGCCTCAGAACTGATAACAGTTCTTATGAGACATTGGGTTGGTTCCCTATGAGAAATGGATGAGTGCATTTTTTATTATATGAGGGTTAGCATGAAGCTGTATTTTGTTTTTTAAGTAAAAATGTGAAAAGAAGGAATATTATTGATAAGATAAAATCCCACCACAACACACTACCTCTTTATGCAGACTTGGATATAGCACCTTTGGTAACTGCCTCAGTCTCTACTCAATCTCTGTTCTCAGACGGGGCTGGGCTTAATTTATTATCTTCTACTTCTGCAGCAGAAGTGAGGAATATGGAAGGAGGATGAAGCTGCACAGGGAAACAGCAAGCAACCCATGCATAAAGTAGAGCAATAGAGAGAAGATGGCTCCATCACTGGTTTTCTCCCCAGATCAGGACAATTAGATGGAAATCAACTAAACAGAAGAGTTTTAGAATCACTGTAACTGTGCTGGAATCCATTCCAGCTTCAGAATCAAGAATCATCCTCTTGATACTTAAACTGGAGCCGACAGCTGCCCCAAATGGCACCACATGACAGGTGGGACCTGGCCCCAATTGAATCAAGCACTGAGACCCTCAGAACTGCCATCCACCTAGCTCTGCTGTCTCACCCAGTTATTTCATTTATTTCACAATAATTCATCCCACATTTTACAAGACTTGAATTTTTTTTGGGAAGGGGCGGATTTCCTTACTACATTGCAATAGGGTTTTAGAGTATCAGACACCAAGAGAGAAGTTACTGAACATTTATTTGTATTTTGTTGGTTTGATTTTTGGCTTCCCAGAATTTGAAACCATTTCTATAATTGGGAAACTCCCACCGTCAGAGTCTTAGAATGAGGCAGTGCCCAAACTCATTTTCCCAGCCTCTCTCACAATTAGCACTGTTAGGGGCAGCCAGGCTGCAAACCTGCCTGGAATCTGGCACTGAACAATAATCACAGTAGCACTGCCACTGAACCAATTCTATAACATGATCTGGCACACAGCCTTCAAAGTTTGCCTTTCCATCTTTCCGGTAACTCCATGAGATTCCTAATTTTTTTTAAATAAATTACCTTTCTTCTTAAATTAGACAGCTGTTTTTATAACTAAAATTCTTGGCATTACATAAATAATTCCTAAAGGGAAGTAGCAGAGTCTCATTCTAACTTTTGGACTAAGGACCCAGAAAGCAGGGCTGTTCACTAACAGAGTTCTGGGCAGTTGGTGGGTTGAAGTGAAAGGATGAGCCATTTTTAGCAGTTCTGGACTCCTTTTTGAATGAGTCTGCTTCCAGCATCAATTTGATACTTCCTTGGTGAACTCTTTGAGCTCTCTGCCTTCAACCTCTCCTTTCACATGGCTCATCTTCTAGCCGCCACTGTAGAAGCTGGAGGGGAGCTCTAAAATCCACAGTGGCTTGATTCTCCTCTGTATTTTTTCCTCTGTTTGTTAATATACATAAGCAAGAACTGACTCCTTAACACCAGTGGTGAGGGATTTGTGGACATGCATGGAAGCACACATACATCTCAATCAAACTTAGCATTGAAAAAGCAACTCTGAAATTCATAATTCAGAGAAAGAACATAATTGGTGCAACTGCCAAGGCAAAGCAACAATCATGCTAGGAGTAGAACCTCATAAAACTTTTGTACCAAGAAGTGCTCTTATAATAATCAAAGTATCTCTCTTTCCATTAAAGTCTAGATATTAAAGTTATTTATACACTGATAATCAAGAGCATATCCAGGAGCCAGAACAAAATCTTGCTTACATCTGTATATTTCACAAAAGTTTCTAATTTCTCATCATTAAATACATCCTGGTAGGGCCCATACATAATATCTAATTCCAGTAAGACAGTAAGAAACACTGTAACTGTTCTGGAATCCCTTCCAGCTACAGAATCCAGAATCATTCTGGGTGGCAGTTCTGAGAGTCTCGGTGCTTGATTCAGTTGGGGCCAGGTCCCAGCTGCCATACGGTGCCATTTGGGGCAGATGTCATGCTCTGTCAAGAGCATGATTCTTGATTCCAGTAAGCAGATTCCAGTAAGACAAAAAGACTTTCTATAGAAGACAAGTCCCAACTTCCAACTGAGCCCACTAATTTATAAAAAACACCCTTCACTTCATCTAAAGTTAATTTTTCCTCCCAACACATTAATGTCTTCTCCTACACACTGACATTTTAGAAGAAGCTCAGCAGGCATTGTACTTTGGAAATTCTACTGTGCTGGTTTTTCCATCATGGGTCCTGGCTTTCCCTGCTGACCATCATATCCAGGGTATACACTGGGCAGATCAAGCTCTTGAATATACCCTGACCCAAATGCAGAAGAGAAAGGACTGATATGGGCCACTGCTCAATGTTTTCACTGTAAGACAAAGTAACAGAAAGAGCTCTTTGATTCACGTAGGTTCCAAAGGTGCTGTCCTCTGGATTAGAGAAGTGGTTCAGGGAGGAATGTAGAAAACCCTAACAGAGCCACATTTTTCTTTGGACTTTAGGAAGCTCAGAGCCAACTTTGTAGCCCAAGTTTAGTTATGATTATGAGCACATTACCCCCACTTTTTTCTTAACCCTCAATTTCCTAATATTACTTTTCCTTGCCTTATATATTTCTGTAACTCATTGCTTACTTTTCTGAGAAATGGGGTGACTAGTTTTAAATTTTAAGTAACTATAAAGTTACTGAAGGTTTTAAAGACATGAGAGAGGTCCTGCTTTTCCTTTACCTAGTTTCCTCCAATGGTTACACTTCACATAAATATAGTAAAGTATCAAAACCAGGAACTTCGTATGGGTATAGTGTGAGTGTGTAGTTCTAGGTCATATTTTCATATTCCTGCAACTCTGTTACAACCACTGCAATCGAGATACAGAAGGAGTCCATCATCACAGATCGCCTTTGTGCTATCCCTTTATAGCCACACCCACTCTCCTCCCCGGCAACCACTGATTTGTTCTCCAATGCTATAATTTTGTCATTTTGAAAATGTTATCTAAGTGGGTTATGTAGTAAGCCAAGGTGAATTTCTGCAGTACATTTATTTGCTCATGCATCTCTTTTTCTCTAGATCATTTTAATTTGCTATTTTTTTCATATATTCACGTATTCAAGTGGAACACTCTGGGCTGGGCCAGTCACTGTTGGAGAGACACAAAGGTTTCTGAGCACCTCTACTGTCTGGTAGCTTATAATTTGGTTTAGGAGCTAAAAAACCGATAAAACCAATTTTGAACTTTTTGCTTCTAGAACTGAGAGGATGCATGTCTACTGTTCTAAGCCACTGCATTTATGGTAACTTGTTATGGCAGCCATAGGAAACTAATAAACTCCCCTATAGCCAGGACATTGCCTTTCTGATACATGGCAAATACTCAAGAAATGTTTTATGAACATCTTTGTGTTTAGAATAAAAGGAAAAACTCTTCTAAAAGGGAATCCCTGGAAGTCTTCATGGAAGCAGAATACGAATTATTCTTTGAAAAATTAGGTGAATTACAAGAAAAAATGGAGTGAGAGATCATTTTAAGTGGTGGGAATAAGATGGACAAAGCAAGGGGGCATGTAAGCCTAGGACTAGGAGGGCAATGACGTTGGCCAAGTTCAGCTGGCACAGAACAGGGTCCTTATGCAGAAAAGTAGGGGAAGCATTGCAGTACAAATGCCCTGGTTCCCTAATTTGTCAGCTCGTGTGTGGGTTTTCATTGGCTTTCCTCCAACACAACCAATCTCACAATGTTGGGAACTTTTATAGATTAAGACCAAGCACAAGCAGTGATATTCTGCAATGTGCTGTAAAAATCCAAATGGGTTCTCTTGGATCCCCTGCCAGAAAGCTATTTGGAGCCTGGAAGGACAGAAAGAACATCTTCCCTCCCCTGGGAAATGGCTCTATGAATTACTGACCAACTGTTGACCACTGTCTTAGTTAACCATTCCGTAAAAGTTCTAACTCATGACGTCTCTTCATCAGCAGCTTAGTGTGGATGTGGTAATTTACATAGCAAACTGATGGGCTTGTCATCTGTCTCCAAGGACCCTAACACTTCACCCCCAGTATTCCAAAAGCAAATATAGTCAGTTCTGTTGTATTTCGTATTCTCTCAGGCTGTTAATGAGCACATCAGCACATCTGGAGCATACTGATAATTAGTGTTTGTAGTGTTGCTGGTGATCCTGAAATACTGTAAGGTCTTGACGGGACCTGTGAGCTCTCAAAGGCAAAGTCAAATTACTTCAATGCACTTGCTTCTTTACCAGAATTCTACATTATCCAGAGTTTTGCATTCCCTGCCCACATTATAGAACAGAGTTTTCCATAATGGCAATTTCCAGTACGAGGTTCCCCCCAAATCCCTGCCTATTTATCTAATATTATCTTTGATTTTTTCAAGAGTAATTGAAGAAGAATTTGGAACTTGAGAGACTATGTAGATTTTGAAATAGAGGTAAGAGATCAGTGGAACAAAAGGAAGATTTAAAAAATGGCCCCAATGAGTTTAATACATTCTTGAGTGGAAATAACAAAGCTTACTGCATTGAAGAAAAAATGATAATTGAATTAATTATAATTAGACAAACTGGATAGTACTATAATAATCAAACTGAATCTGTACCTCATGTGATACCATAAAAAAATCATGGATTATTTGGTTAATATAAACAACAATATCATTAAAGTACTAGATAAAATACAGATCCCTATGTTAGCAAAGAATATTTGAGGTATGATGTCAATGCCAGAACCACAAAAGACTGACACATTTGAATACAAAATTTAAACGTGAATGAGATTAAAAAAAACAAAGCTAAAGGGTAAATAACAAATAAGAGGGGAAAAAAGGTTTTTCAAGTGGGAAGAGTAAAAAAAAATAATAAGAGAGAAAAAATTGCAACATATATGGCAAAGAATTTACATCCTTTTGGCGGTGATTCTTAAACTTAATCTTAAATTAAAGGGATTATAGTCCAATTCAACTAAGCATTCATAACCTCAGGCTCTTAAAACAGGGGTAGGAAGCCTATTTATTGGATTCTCTGGACAAAGAAGGAAGCAGCCCCCAAATCTTGTACTATTGCTCTTTTACAGGACAGTCTCCCTTGGAATGGACACCTACATTAGTACTGACAAAGACATAACAAAGTATTAACCACGGTTACATCCAGGTTTGTGGGGGCTGGGGTGAATTTCTTTTTCTTTTTCCTGTCTATTTTCTAAAAGTTTTCAAAATGAATATATTTTGTTTTGGAAATGAGGGGGAAAATTTTATAACAGCCCCGATTTTTAATTTCAAGCAATAAAAACAAATTCTGGCTGTTGAAAGAAAATGAGACATTTACTCAATGCACTGGATAGCTCACTGAATTATAGAGAAGGTGGAAAACCAGGCTTGGGCTGGAGTGGACAGAAAAATCTTCCTAATCACATTCCAAAGTCTCTCTGGGGAGAAATCATCAGTTATCCCATCAAGCATTAGAATGTAATATTTAGGCCACTTCCATCTCTGCACCAGGAACATGATCTTGGAGCAAACCCAACTGTCCCTACAAGCAGAGAGATCAGTGCCACTTCTGCCTCTTACTGTCACATAGTCCCTAGTCAAAGTCAAGGGCACAGTTGGCAAAATAACCAGGCCTGGGTCATGTGCCTGCATCCAGGATGTCAGAGAAAAACAAACATTTGGCATTTTCAGCCTTTGTAGTGGGCTGGTGTCTCTTCATCTCATGAAGACCTACAAAGCAGAGAATCCTCTAGACATAGAAAAGTGGTTCATATGATAGCAGTCAAGAGAATAATAAGTGGCCCCTACACAATGCATTTTAGAGATTTTCATCAAAAATACAAACGGAGGTAGGAATCTGAAAAGCAGCAGTAGTTTAGAGGGAATGGTGATGGGGTGAGCATAATTCAAGCAGGCATGATACCTCCACATGTTGTAAATGATCTTCCTCTCCCCTTAAAAATCAGATTTTCCCCTTAATTTTATTATTGTATCTAGGATTCTCTGCTAATTAATACATTATTGGGGGTTAAACATACTTTCTAAAATGAAAATTCATTTATAATAGTTAACATATTATTAATAATTTACGAATAAATTCATTTGGTCATACCGCTTTTTAAATTCCTGTCTCAGAAAGCTCCACCATTTCCTGTCTTGGAATAGAGATGAGGGAGAGGAAGGAACATAGGCACCCTTGGTAGG
This sequence comes from Catagonus wagneri, assembly GCA_004024745.2. Taxonomy (NCBI): domain Eukaryota; kingdom Metazoa; phylum Chordata; class Mammalia; order Artiodactyla; family Tayassuidae; genus Catagonus; species Catagonus wagneri. Next base: position 10,969,047 of record PVHT021183528.1, on the reverse strand, counting down.
CCCGGATAAAGGGGTGCAAAAATGGAGGATCTGGGGTCAGGTGAGAGCATACAAGGCCTGAAGAGACCCAGGTAATGAATGCAAAAAAGTGCAGAAAGGGGAGTTCCCGTTGTGGCTCAGTGGTTAACGAATCCAACTAAGAACCACAAGGTTGCAGGTTCGATCCCTGGCCTTGCTCAGTGGGTTAAGGATCCGACGTTGCCATGAGCTGTGGTGTAGGTTGCAGACGCGGCTCGGATCCCGCATTGCTGTGGCTGTGGCGAAGGCCAGCAGCTACAGCTCCTGTTAAACCCCTAGCCTGGGAACCTCCATATGCCAGGGGTGTGGCCCTAGATAAGGCAAAAAGACAAAAAAAAAAGTGCAGAAAGGAAGGCAAAAAATACCAGAGACAGACATTTACTTTAGAAATTTGCTTAAAAATCTGTCAACCAAGAATAAGATGAAAGCCACCTGTCAGAATGGTCATCATCAAAAAGTCTACAAATAACAAATGTTCGAGAGAGTGTGGTGAAAAGGAAACCCTTGTACATGGGTGGTGGGAATGTAAATTGGTGTAGTCCCTATGGAAGACAGTTTGGAGGTTCCGTAAAAAGCTACAGCAATATGACCCAGCAATCCCAATCCTAGGCATATATCCAGAAAAGATGAAAACTCTTTTTTCATCAAAAATATATATTACCACTCACCTTTATAGTAGCACTATTTATAATAGCTACAACTTGAAAGCAGCTCAAGTGCCCATCAACAAATAACTGGATTAAAGAGGGGTGTGTGTGTGTGTGTGTGTATGTATATTATATGTATATTAATGAAGTATACATATGTGTGTGTATATATATGTATACACACACACAAACATAATGGAATCACATACATACAATGGAATATTAGTCATTAAAAAGAATGAAATATTGCCATTTGCAGCAACGTGGATGGACACAGAATATTATGCTTAGTGAAACAGGTCAAACAGAGGAAAACAAATACTATATCACTTGTGTGGAATAAAAGAAAAAAAGAATCTACATACAAAACAGACACACAGAAAAGAAACTTGTGGCTACCAAGAGTGCAGGGAGGGGGGTAAACTAGGGGTATGGAACTAACAGATACAAGCTACTATGTATAAAACAGATAAGCTGCAAGGATGTATATAACCAGCACAGGGAGTTATAACCAGTTCTAATCTATAATGAAATGTAACCTGCCAAAATACTGACTTGCCATGCTGTCTACCTGAAACTACCACAATATTGTCAATCAACTATACCTCAATTTAAAAAGAAGTGAAGGAAAAAAATAAATTCTTCATGGATCTAAAATGTGGACTATTCTTATTCTAATTAAGTAGCCTCATAGGCTAATTATTCCAAAATTTAGAAGTTATTTTAGCAACAGGTTAAGTTTCTTACCCATGAAGTCCGATAGAAGCACTTAGGTAGGAGCACCGTGTTTATCTCAGGGCCTGTGCCCCGAAGGAAGTGTTTATCCAGTTTGAAATGATGTGCTGGACCCACGGGGGAAGGCTGGCCGGCTTCAGAACCAGGAATGACTGTTTTCTTCCTAAGGGAAGCTGTGCCTCACTTCTGTGATGTTCACCTCCTCGCACTGGCTGCTAGAAAACAGTCAAATTGAGGCCAGTTCCAGAAAAGTAAGCAGATTATTTACGACATGTGTTCTGGATTCCAAGCAGCTGCTTGTTTTTCCTATCCTCTTAGTATTTACCATCCCCCTTCCCCTCTCCCATATTAAGAAAAAAACTGCAAGCCACCTTAAAATATTTTTTGTAATGAGGTAGGGCAAAAGCAATTAATATGGATAATGACATTTGTTTGGGAATCTAGAGTGTACATTAAAGGCGTTAACTCTTTATTCTGGTTAGACATCAGATTGATCACAATTAAATCTTCCTCAAATTCTCTGTTGTCCTGGTAACTGCTCTCTACGGAGGGCAAGATTGCCCAAAGGGTCTGCAAGGAGAGCAAGAGCGTATTAAGGAATTCTTTCTGCTGCTCATAACCACACAAGCTGTGCCAGAACAGTAGCACGGAGTTGTAGACAAGCCCTCCTTCAGGTTACTCGGGTAGCTGTGATGTATTCGGGCTTTGCTGCCATTAAGTGGCTATGTACATTATAATAACAAGATTGGCTACGGCACACCAAAAATATTGACAATGAATAGTACGTTGGATAATCACAGATTGCAAATCCTCTTAAATGCATTCGACTCTAACAGATATATTTAGACTTAGATGAACAGTAGCTGAGGGAATTTCTTAAAGTGTCAATTGGTGTGAATGAATAAAGATGGCTTTAAAGGAGCTATACTGCCTAGGGATTAAGGCCAACTGGAACAATTCACTTTTACAAAAATGCCTCCAAGCTCAAGAGAGCAGCCTTTCTTTATTTGATTGAGGCGTATACACTTCAATCCTTAGGACTTGTGCTGGCAGCCCTGCAATGGTTCATCCCTCTCCATTTGTACAAAGAAGAGTTTTTAATTGTGCATAAATGGGAGCGTGCAACTCCTATGAGACAATCTTTGTAGCAACAACAAAGAGGGAAAAAAATTTAAGTAGCCGTCATTTTTATTTTGGTTTAACAGATTTTAGCAGGAAGGCTCTGAATATGAATCGGCTTCAATTTTAAATCCTAAAGAGAATTTCTGAAGCAGCCCATAAGGTGCCACTTTAGTCAGAGGCAATTAAAAAAAGCCTAGAATAGCAAGAAAGAAAATCGCAAAGTTTGTTTGGAGATTATAGGGGGGGAAGTTACAAATTACATTAATTCCATTCCTACATCCCCCTTCAGTCTATTTGTCCTTAAACTCTTTCATAAAATTCCTCCCTAGTCTTTGGAGGTGGGAATGGGACAGGAGGAGGTCAGGAAAGTTTCTATTATTTAAGATTCCTTGTCATGTTTTAAGTACAACAATGTCAAGTACGTTGCTTGCACTTAATAAAAGGGATGGTACAGACTTTCATTCAGATGGTGTAGAATTTTTCCCTGCAGGCAAGAGATACTTCTCAGGAGTCAAATTCCAGTTCTTCCTTGATAATGTGGGCAACACTAGAAAAAAGTAGACACCTATTAGAAGTAACTTCTCTCTGGGTCTTTTTCAGAGTCTTTAAGGACCACTGGAGAATGTATTTTCAAATTTATATTCTTTACAATACAGAGCTACCTGGAAACTATTACAAACGCCGTTCTTCGAAGTGAAATGTCAACAGAGGGTACCTAGCTACTTGGATTTCCTGCAGGTACCACTTTTAAAGTGGCCTTTACCATATTCTTCCAGCCTGAAAGAAAGCTACTTAATGATCCATAAAACTAATTATTATAAAATAAGGCTGAATCTGTATGGTAGCTGTTTACAATGTGGAAAATCACACTTTTTCATGGCCTATTTTCTTTTAAAATGTATGTCCTTTTCCCATCTTTAATGTGTTCTGTATATGTAAAATAAATACTCTTCACAGCAGGACGCGGGCTCGGAGGCCTTAAAACCCAATAAAAGAGTCCTGTAGTTTAATGGCCCTTAAATGCTCGACATCTTTTTCACTTAATGTAAAATCCATCTGATCTAATAGCCGTGACTGAATTATAGATACATAATTTTTTTCTATTAAATGTTAATCTTCTGACTTGGCACAGCAATAGAAGCTCTAAATTATTAAGAAGGCAATAACGTCTCTAAACTCTTTTCCTGAATTCAGAATATTCCCAGGACTGCTCTCTTGAAAAAAAAAAATTGCAAACCTGTTAAAATATAAAATAAAAATCAGGCCCATTAAGTGCAATTTGATGCCAAATATCAATTATAAGGGGCATTGTTTTTATTGATGTCATTTTATTATTTCACTTTATACATATGTATGTCTATGCATGTGTACACACACACACAGATATCTAGAGAAGCAACCCTCACCAGTCTTGGCTCTTTTTCATTCACATATGACATTTTTGTAACCTTCCCTTTTTGGTTGAATTCATTCATCATCGATGTTTGTGCATGCAGGCATAAATAATGAAAATGCCCTCCAATGCGTAAGTGATGCCATATGCCCAATGATGCTAAACACAAGTGCTCTCACCACCCAGGGAGTCTTACTGGAATGCCATCTTTGCTGCAATTTTTTTTTTCCTTTAAATCTCTACATTCATGTCTCTCGTGGGCCAAAGGTCCATATACGCAGGAAGAAACAGAAGCCACAATAAGAAGCAAGTTAATATTTACCTGGAGATGCTAGTCTAGACAGTCTTGTTTCAAATAGCTAAGACCAAAACACAGGGAAGAAGTGAATTTCTAACAACAAAGTCTTAGATCCAATTTAGTTGGGGACATCACTGAATGAAATGGGAGCTGAAATACCTATTTTCCATTTTGCACACCATATATTTTATGGTGCCACTTGTTTTTTTTCTCTTTCTGAAAAGTATTCATACTTGTGTTTTCCCCTCTGAAATTTATTCACAACATTTAGCAGCCAGGAGTAAGGTCCAGGGTCTCCCGCCAGACATGTGCAATTGTACTTTGCACAACGATCGCAGGCAACCCTCTTTCAATCCTCATTTTGGTGCCAGAGGTACTGTCATTTACTTTGAAGCACGGAACCTGTAAGAAGAAAAAAGATCACCCCGAGGTTGCAGAATCCAATGATAAGGAAAATAAAGAGGCAGCAAGAAGTGGTTTTCTTCCACCATGGTGAAGCAGATACTAAAAGGAGCTTGTAACCACTACTATTTCCCATTTGGCATTAGTGTTAAGAACGGAAACAAGTGAACCGAGAACATGAACCATTCAGATAGGTAAGAAGCTCGTGCATGAGAACTGTTTTCAGGTCCTCGTTAGAAGAAAGCTGGTAACATTGGGGCAAAATGTGCTCATGTTCTAAAGCTGCAAGATTTTTAAAGCAGCAATGAGCCAATGTACTTAGAATAACAGACAAAATTAAACTGTATAATGTTGGTTAGGCTCAAGAGAAAGGGTTTAAATAGGAAATAAACTATAAGAAAGATTAAGCTAAATTCGTCTGGAATTTTAGAACAATGCAGGTGTAGCTAGTGACCAGAGTCACTGTATTATTAAATTTTAAGATGTTCATTGCACTAACATTCAATTTTATTTTCATAGTTCTTTATAACACTGACCCTCTGTCAAAAGATATGAGCTTTTCTGATGAAGCAGGAGTGATAAGAGAAACACTAAGCAATGAATTATAATAAAGCTTTCAACAAAGGACTTCAATAAGAATTCAGCGATTCTCTCACAGAGCATTTACATCTTTGACAACAAATGATCTTCCTCTTGGCCTAAGTTCAGACTTCATAGTCTTTCTGAACACAGAACAGCAAAGAGACCAGCATCACCCATTGCCTATGTTCCACTTGTTAACTATCTAAAAAGCTTCACCTTCAGTGTTATATATAGTCTCTGACTTTGACATCCAAGGGTGAGTGAATGAGAAAAAGGATTAATTCAAGGAGTTTACTTGATATTGCATGCTACATAGCTAACTGAAAATGAATTTTACCGTCTGTACTTTGCACCTTATTGTTCTCTATCCCAAATTCTCCAAAAATAGCAAATGGACTGGTTTACCTTGCAAATCTCTTACAAGGATATTCAAAACAATGTTCCAAAGAAAACATTTTATTGATGGTTGAAGATAAAATAAAACACATATAAACATATATGGGGCTCCTTCCCAATCCTAATAAGGAAAATATGCTGAAAAGTGAATACTCAGTAAAGAACATTCTCTACTTCAATAGGTAACCTAAGATAGGTAACCTAAAACTCATGAATAAAATTCATGATGAATGACAACATTAAATATAAAAACTAAATAATCCAGGAAGTTCCCATGTGGTACAGCGGGTTAAGGATCTGGTATTGCCACAGTTGTGGCACAAGTTGCAACTGCAGCATGGGTTCGATCCCTGGCCCAGGAATTTCCACTTGTTGCGGGTGCGGCCAAATAAAAAATTAAAGGCACTGCTTATGTAAACTGTGTATACCTACCTAAAGAAAAATAAATCCAGTTTTGAATTTTCACTGTTGTTTCCATACTGAAGAAACACGATGGCTTATCATTTGGTAGTAGAAGCTATTCTGAAGGTCCTCTGTCCTTGTTATTTCACAAAAATGAGATAAAAAAAATCTGCTTCAGGATGCTCAAAGATTACTGCTAAGGCACATTTTACAATAAAAAAAACATAGCTGAAATGGTTCATTTAACAAATAACCATTAGTTTATTTGCTAACAGTCAAATTAGTAATTTTCAATCTGAATCGTAAACAAAATATTAATAACAAAACATATAAACTTTCCTTAATGAGATATAGTTAATAAAAATGGTTGGTTATAATTGTTACTATAAACATGTCCACTTTTATTATTTCCTTGCTATCTATATTCCTACAGTTTACTATTTTATTGCACTTTTGTCTAAAACCTTAAAGATCTGTCTTCTAGGAGCTCCCACCATGGCACAGTGGAAACAAATCTGACTAGGAACCATGAGGTTGTGGGTTCGATCCCTGGCCTCGCTCAGTGGGTTGAGGATCCGGCATTGCCATGAGCTGTGGTGTAGCAGTCACAGATGCAGCTCGGATCTGGCGTTGCTGTGGCTGTAGTGTAGGCCGGCAGCTGTAGCTCCGATTCAGCCCCTAGCCTGGGAACCTCCATATGCCATGGGTATGGCCCTAAAAAGACAAAAAAAGAAAGAAAGAAAAGAAAAATCTGTCTTCTAAAATCAATTCTCTAACGCTAATTTTACAAGAAAACTGCATTTCACATTATTAATCTCATTAGTGCAATTTTCCTATAAATAAGTACAAAACATTTGGAGGATGCATATATAATCAGTGCTTGGTTACTATAGTAGCAAATGTCAGAGTAATTACTAAAAAAAAAAAGTCTAAAACTTTTGACACTTTGAAATATATCTAGTATACCATTTAGGTAAGAAAAGTTACCAGAAGAGAAAATTTGGATATTGTTGTAGAGATTACGAGGCAATTTTATGATAAATTCCTGATATATTCTACCCTTGCCTGTTCTTAACCTAAATGTAATGTAGCACGGCAGACTATTTGTGAAAAAAAAAAAATTATTTAAAAAAGCATAAAAGTTACTAGTGTAAGAAGAAAAAAATCTGTACCTCCAAAAGAAGTCAAAGGCATTCATTAAGTTACTTCAATAAAAATTCAACTTGGCCAGCCAAGTCACTATGCATTCCTTGAAACTGCATTAGGTCTCATGGCTTGACTGAAGATCTGAAAGATCTTTCGATCCATTAATTGAGTTTTGATTCAACCCAATTAATTTCTCTGAAGAAACCTTTAAATAATTATTTCAGTCTAACCCCTCTTCACATGGATTCACTCAGATGGCTCATGTTTTCTCGGGGATTCAACCATTTAAAATTGGGTAGCCAATCCAAGGCAAAGTGTTACATTATTTGTCTAATTGTAAAATTCACATATACAGAATATAAGATTTGAACAGACATTGAAAAACTCGGTAACATAATTGCCTAATTAAAAAAACCTACTGATGGATCAAAATATACTTTATTTTAATTATACTGGCACAGTGAGGCCCAGAAAGGCCACGGAGTTGCACACAGAATGCTCAACACCCGCAGGGAGAGCTGGTCAGCTGGTGGGTGCTGATGCTAGCACACAAGCCCCTGCCGCATTTGTATGATCTGGAGTAAGGCTGCCTGCACATCTTCATCCATGTGACCCTTGGGAGAAGGAAAAAAGGAGAGAAATGTTTTATGTCATCCTCATTTACACATAAATCCTAAAGGCAAAGGCTTTATAATAGGGTCGCACTGGTTGTGATGCACCAAATGCTAAATTCTCACCATCACGGTGATATTCTAAAGTTCACTGGAAAACAAAGTAGAGCTCTACATGGAAATAAAGTCAGTTTAAAAACTGCACACCAGGGAGTTCCTGTAGTGGAGCAGCAGAAACAAAGCTGAGGACATGGGTTCAATCCCTGGCCCTGCTCAATGGATTAAGGATCCAGCATTCCCACGAGCTGTGGTGTAGGTCGGAGACCTGGCTCGGATCTTGCATTGCTATGGCTGTAGCCGTGGCTGGCAGCTGTAGCTCTCATTTGACCCCTATCCTAGGAATGTCCATATGTAACGGTGTGGTCCTAAAAAGGGAAAAAAAAATTGCACACCAGCTGCTCCTAACATTTATTATCAGAGAACAGATGAACAAACTTCTCTTTCTCTTTTTACATAATGGCTTGATGATTGAGCAGTGTAAGTTATGGATGAGCAAAGTAAACTACGAGGAAATTTTTTTTCATTTCTTCTGAGTTTTTTTTAATTATAAAAGTAATTAATGAAAAATCCCCATATTTATATTTTTAACATAAATATGATCATATATATTATTCTGTAACTTGCCTTTTCACCTAATGTCATAAAACCTTTTTCCAAGTTATTTCCTTAAGTATTTTAAATTACTGTACAATATTCCACTGTATGGATGTATCATAATTTCCTTATTCATTCTCCCAATGATAGGCATTTATAGTTTCCAATCTTTACGGGCAGACTTCTAGAGAAGAAGTTGCTATGTCAAAAAAGCAGGCTCAATTTTTCATTTTGCTGAGTACTACAAAATTTCCCTCCATAGAGCTACAACAATTTACACTCCCACCAACAAGATAAAAATGCCCATTTCCCACAATGCCCTGGCCAAATGGCATAGACGGTAATCTTGTTTGATATTTGTCAGTCTCAGAAGTGAAAAATGTTACCTCCTTGTTGATTTGCATTTCCCCATAACTAGTTAGGCTGAGATCTTTTTACAAGAATGTTATTCAGTTACACTTAGAAAGAGACATTTATAAATTAAAAGATTGGAAGAGGCTGATTAAATGCAAGTCAATATGGTGGGCTTACAAGATCCCCTTTCCTTTTTCTTTGCTTGAGCACTTGAATAGGTTTCAGCATAACACTTCCTATTAATATAAAAAGTTTTGCCTCCAAAATCTGTTTTTATAACAGCAGGATGTTTAAATTCCAAACATTAGCCGTAGTTGACTAAACTGATTCTCTTAGTTAACTTTATGATGCCAGAAGGCGAGACTATTTCAGACGCCAATTGCTTTTGTTATGTTTCATTAGGAGTTAGTAGAAAATAATTTGGAATTTCATAAGCATACATGATAAAAGGTTGAAAAGCCTGTTAGTTTGTGGTTTTTCAACAAGAGTATACTGTTCCTTCCTTGGCCGTCATCAGACCCAAGTGAGTTTCTTACTCTCAGTAACACAGATCTTCTACACTTTTCTACTATTTTCCTTCCCAAGAACTCCCCATCCTGCTGTCCATCAATAGTCTTCTGTAATAACTGCAGTAACATTATACTTTCAAATCCCAGCTATCTTCTATCTACTCAAAAGAAAGTAGCCAGAGATACTTTACCATACCATTCATTCTCTTCCATCGGTTCCCCCTTCATCTACTACAGAAAAGGCAGGCTTTTTGATTTTAAGGATTCAATATCATTAAAATCTCCTTTTTATTATTTTTACCTAGTTCTTTTCTTATATGACATTATCTGAAGCTTTCTCTCAACACCTATTTTTTTTCCATTGTGGACACTTGAAATCCTAAATGATTTCTATTATATCTCACCTGCCATTCTAACATTGTCTCTATTGTCTTCCCAGAAAACATATTCTGAGAATTTTGTAGATGCTGATCCATAGCGCTTCTATACAGTATTAAATATAGTATCCTTCATGAGTTAAACATTTTTCTTAGTGTGACTTTTTTAAAAATAGCTTTCTCATTACACCCCAAAGAAGGCAACTCGTTGTCTTATGCCTCACTGAAGTTAAGGCTCAATAAATAAATAGTATTGCTATTCTACCAGAACCAATATTGTTCTTAAATTATTACAATTCTGTGCACATTTTACTTGTCATCTTTTGCAATTTTTAGGTATTCTCTGCATTTCAAAGAAATACTCCTTAGCTACCGGGAAACAATGAAGTCCTTCCACTCCTCTTTTAGCTGACAGCCATGTGTGGATGTCAAGGCATTACTTCCAGCTAGCAATACCATTAACGTGTGCTGCCATCACATGTTGCCAAACTGTCTATAAAATGAGTGACAAGCAGATGGAGACAACACTAAATTTAAGATGCTGTGTTGCCATACAGCTTTGTAAATTTCTCTGGGAGATATGCAAGCCATGATTATAAGAAACAATTATTTTAAAATAAGCATATGGGATACAACTACTTTAAACATCAATGACTTTCACATACATTTACTGGAAAATAAAAAATTATTTTCTCAGGGAGCTCCCACTGTAGCTCAGCGGGTTGAGAACCCCACAGAGTGTCCATGAGGATACAGGTTTGATCCCTGGCCTTGCTCAGTGGGTTAAGGATCCTGTGTTGCAGCAAGCTGCAGTGTAGGCCTGTAGTTCTGATTTGACCCCTAGCCGAGGAACTTCCACATGTCACAGGTGTGACCCTAAAAAGAAAATAAATAAATAAATAAATAAATAAACATTTTCTCTAAAATGATATCCTTTCCAAAAGAGTGGTTCTTCTTTACCTGTGCAGCACTAAGAAGGTGTGTCCGATAAATTGCTATTACTTCTTGGTGCTGTCTGTCAGCATCCTAGAAATGCGGAGAGATGGACAGATCAGAATATCAGCATTCACGTTTTCAAACACATGGAGGTTTGTGACAATGCTGTCCTCAGGGCTGATGCTTTTAGACAGTTATCATTAAAATGTTCCTGTTTGTTTCTTATGACAAACCACCTTGGACCCACCAGACAAAAAATTCTATAGTATAACAATAGAATAAACTTTTCTTTCTTTTTCTTCCTTTCTTTCTTTAGTTCTTTCTTTTTTTTTTTTTTTTTGCTTTTTAGGGCCTCACTCACGGCATATGGAGGCTCCCAGGCTAGGGTCGAATCGGAGCTGTAGCTGTTGGCATACGCCACAGCCACAGCAATGCAGAATCTGAGCCGCATCTGCAACCTATACCATGGCTCACAGCAATGCCAGATCCTTAAGCCACTGAGCAAGGCCAGGGATTGAACCTGCATCCTCATAGATGCAAGTCAGATTCATTAACCGCTGAGCCACAATGGGAACTCCCAGTATAAACTTTTCTAATGAATGTGTGGGAACGTTCACAGGGCAAGCAATGCCACTTATCCCAAGTAACATGAAATTACTGCCTCAGTTCACATTTAATGCCATGAAATTATCCAGACACTTATAAACTTATGCTTTGGGAAGTTCCCATCGTTGAACATTGGAAATGAATCCGACTAGGAACCACAAGGTTGCGGGTTTGATCCCTGGCCTCACTCAGCAGGTTAATGATCTGGCGTTACTGGGAGTTGTGGTACAGATCACAGACGCCTCTTGGATCTGGCATTGCTGTGTCTGTGGCATAGGCCAGCAGCAACAGCTCTGATTAGACCCCTAGCCTGGGAACCTCCATATGCCGCGGGTGCAGCCCTAAAAAGACAAAAGACATAAATAAACACATAAACAAATTTATAAAATAAATAAATAAATAAATTTATGCTTTGGATTATTTCCAAAAACTTCCCATTTCATGTCAGTGTCTCTAGACTGTATTCCCTTTCATGTTTCCAGGACTGAGGTAGCTTGTTCCTCATATCACTCTTAACTAAAAGACCATGGGTGATATCTCAGTAGATATAAGAGAGAATTCAACTCATCAGTTTGATTCCCCACAGCCTCCACAACAGAGCCTCACATACAGCTCCACTGAATGAGGTGAGCTGCCTTTTACTACCCCTGGGGATCGTTCGCCACTTGATTCCGCCTCCAAGCTTTGATTTACAGTTTCCTTTGCCCCTGAGAGTTCTTAGTACAATGTCATGAAATAATAGCAAACATTTCCAATTACCAAAGAGACTACCATATTCTTTAGATAAGATTCAAATCAGCAGCATGTCATCACTAATCTCTATACCAACAATATTATAAAATGAACAATTAAAAAAAATAATTTTCAGAGTTCCTGTCGTGGCTCAGTGGTTAACGAATCCGACTAGGAATCATGAGGTTGCGGGTTCGATCCCTGGCCTTGCTCAGTGGGTTAAGGATCCGTCATTGCCGTGAGCTGTGGTGTAGGTTGCTGACGCGGCTCGGATCCCGCGTTGCTGTGGCTGTGGTGAAGGCTGGTGGCTACAGCTCCTGTTAGACCCCTAGCCTGGGAACCTCCATATGCCATGGGTGCGGCCCTAGATAAGGCAAAAAAAGAAAAATAATAATAATAATAATTTTCTGGAGTTTCCCTGTGGCATAGCAGGTTAAGGATTCGGCATTGTTACTGCAACAGCACAGGTCACTCTTGTGGTGCCGGTTCGATCCCTGGCCTGAGAACTTCCTCATATGGGTATAGCCAAAAATAAATTTATAAAATTAAAAGTAACTTTCTTCTATTCAAAAACAACTCATAACAAGTTCCTATAGAATAGGCAAATATGATCCCAACAATTTACATTTGGTTGGGCTACATTTTACTTAGCATTTCCAAATATTATATATTAGATTATTCAACTAAAAAAGCAAATAAAAAACAAATAAGTAATCAGTTCTTATTATCCTATTTTATGGATAATGAAGCCAAGAGTTAAGGGAAATGTTCCATGTCACCCACTTTTAAGTGGCAAGGCTTAGAACTGAGCTCCCAACTTCAGCTTCTAACTCATGCTTTCTTTTTACATATAAAGGAGATACACATCCATATAGGTATCTGTCTATTTATATATCTAAATGTTTTCCTTTAATATATAAGGATAAAATGCATAAAACCATAGGAGTGCTTACCTTTATTCATAAGGATAAAAGACTACAAAAAGTTTCCCTTAGCTTAGTAGACTAAGATTTTAGGGAATGTGCTACTGTTGGAAAGATAGCAGATTTGGAGTTAGCAAGTCCCAGGTTAAATCCTAGACCAACTATAACTGAAAAAATAAAAATCATTATTAAAAAAATTTTTTTTTAAATAAGGAAGAGAAAAAAAAAAATCTTAGCTGTTTGACCCCAGGCATATTTTCATCTTTGTTTCCCTAAGAATTAAATAGAGGGGATAAAACCTTGATGAAGTTTAATGATGAAGCACGTAAAATGTTTAGTGTAGTGCCTGGTACACAGTAAGCACCAAAAAATGATCTTATTAATAGTATAAGCAATTATAGCAAAATGACGACATTTCTCAGATCCAGACACAGCCAGAAATCAATTTGCTTTTTTAAATAAGCTTTTACAAACAAACAAACATGACCCTGCACGTAACAGGTCCCGGGTACTCACAGCCAGCTGCTGTTGCAGGGACTTGACCTGGTGCTGAAGACTGTCGATCAGCTGACTCTGCCTCTTGCTGGGACTCCCGCTTGAGTAGGTGAGCTGGGAAAGGCCGTTGAGTGCCTGTTTCAGTCTTTCCACATCGTTAAGCAGTTCAGTTATCTTATTAAAAAAAAAAAAAAAAGTTGTGGAAGAAACATGTATTTGTCACTTATTCATTTATAATGAGCATCTTTACATAGAACTCGTTTCTTAAGACACAAAATTTATTTTTATATACCTGAAAGTTGAGGAATGAATACTGTCAAGATTGTTTTCAACAAGTATGTACAATTTACAATTTCCTCTCAATAAGTTTCTTACAAAACATTACCAAATTAAGAACAGAGATGCCGTATATCCTAAGATATGAGTGTGACTTCAGTCCTCCTATTTTTTGTAAATACCTGAGTACCTATGAACGTATGTAGGTATCTGCCAGGTACTGTGAAACACGGGAAGGTAGAGGGGATTCTTCTCTCCAATAAAGTTTGAAAAAGTAAACAGTATGACTCATTTAAGTCTAGAGTTAACCTAGATGCCTTACTCCTTTCAAGAATGTATAATTTTAGGCTACTTTGTATAAAGAGAAAAAAAAAGGGAGGCTGTTTGGAGTAATGGAAAGAACATAGGCTTCAAAGTCAGACAGATCTGATGTTTATTAGCTACGTAAACTGAGCTAGCTAATTTCCTTTATTTTTCTGAGCCTTAGTTTCCTTATCGGTACAAGGGAAAAATCAAATCAAATTATAAATACATGTCTGATATGTACATACATATAAAATAAACGGCGACAATTAAGTAGCTGTTAAATAATTTGCTATTATAATTACATACTATTATTATACTCATAACTGACCTCCAAACCAGCTGAGAGCACTACAGTTCTGGGTCACATGAGCAGACGTGTCAGAAATATAGTACTTGTACCTTTCCACTGAGGAGGGCTGGGGCTGTGTCTGCTTTTACTTGTTGTTGTATCCCTAGCAAAAGCACTGTCTACATAGCACCTGGCATGTTGAAGGCATTTAATAATAATTTGCTGAATGGGTAAAACTGCACTCAATCTCCCTGATTTCTCATCTTCATAGTATATACTTTATTAAACTACTTGTTTCATAAATATCATTGATTTATTTATTCTGTAATTGTACCATGAGAATGAATGATGAGAAGGAAAGATAAGTTATGAACTTACTCCCAGAAACTGGTTGGAAAGACCAACCACATCATTTTGACGCATGTAAATGGATGGCAAAACCAAAGCACGACATGCATTTTGGAAGAGGAACAGTTTACTGTAGGCTAGATTGGCCAATGAAGCCTTTAGGAAGGAGGGTGAGTGATGAAACGGGCATTAAGGGATGTAGAGGATTTAACTAGGTAGAAAGGAGGGGCAAGACGCTCTCGGTGAGGAGGCCAGTCTGTAGGAAGACAGAAGGAAAGAATGTACAATGAGCTGGAAGGCTTGGTTCACTGGTATGCGTGAGCGCCCAGATCAAGTCTGGGAGGCTCTGCAGCGTCCTTATACTTACTTGCAGCCCAGACACATAGTTTTTACCTCCTCCCCATTTGTTAAGTACCCTAAAACCTACTGGGTGTTGACCATTCATTTTTGAAGCAAGTGAACCTTGAATATCCCCATCTTTCCTCAATTCTTGGCTATACCAGCTGAGGAAACAGAAAACTGCCTTTGATTTTTGTTTGTGTGACTTGACTTTTTTTTTTCAGCTTCAATTTTCTTTGCACACCAGTAGTCAAAGTGGAAAGGTGATGTTATAGTGTTGCTTGTTAAGGTTTTTGTAAACCCGTCTCGTGGGGTGCTAGGGTAAAGTCCTATTCTACTCTAGCAGTCCTGCCCTGGGCTTTGCAATGCCAAGCCATGCTTACCTAAGGTATTAGTATTACCTTATTATCTTTTGCTTCGATTTGTTTGGCAGATTCCTGTATTCTTCTCTGTAACTCTGTGATTGTTGTTAAGGACTTATCGCATCGTTCTTGCTGATCTTTGATTTCTTGTTCAATGCTGAAATGGAGCAATTCCTTCTCATCTTTTGCAGACAGCTCCTTCTTTTTGGCATGCAAAACCTCCTCACATACTTCCTCATACTTCCTATTCAGATTGGCCAATTTTTCATTTAAGTTGGAAATCTGTGTCTCCAAATCACTCTTTGTTGCTTTATATTTAGACAGATCAACCACCTCCCTAGTCTCTAGTTTTTCTAATGTTTGCTTAGTATTCTGAATCTCAGACTGCAGTCTGGAGACCTCTTCCGTTTTGTTTTGGCTTTCTTCTTCCTTTTCTCTCAAGCTAGCTTTTATGATTCCAACTTCTTTCTCAAATGCTTCCTTAATTTGCAAATGCTCTGCCAGGGGCACAGAGGAGTTCTTCTGATTCTCCAGCATCTGGCGCAGTTGGGTCACTGTCTGCTGCTCTTTCTCATAACACCTTTGCTTAGTCTTCATTTCTTCCTTGAGCGTCTCAATTGTGCTATTAAGAGACTTTTTAAGGGCCTCAACCTGTTCCAGCGGCATGTGCTGTTTCTGCAAAAGAGTCTGTGCTTCAAGGATCTCAGAAGACTGCTTGGCATTTTCCTCTGCTAGCTTCTCTTTCTCATCCTTTACCTCTGTGTACTGCTGCAGTAGGTCTTTTAACTGTCTGTTCAGCTCTTCTGTTTTTCTGCTGAATGCTCTTTCCATTTCATGAGAATTCTCGACCAGAGCACTCTTGTCCTTTAAGTCCTTCTGAAGAGTGAAGATCTCCTTCTTTAACTTGTCATTCTCTTGCTTGCATTTCTTGGCCTCTTCTTCGCTGACATTGCACTTTTGTGTCTGCTTGGATAACTGTTCTTTTAGTTCTTTCTCAGTGGCTTTAAATTTTCTCTCACACTCTTCAAAGCTGATAATCGGAGCATACTTTAGCTTGATGCATTCTTGTATGGTGTCGAGTTCCCTTTTCTGGGCTGCGATCTCAGCGTGCAGAGTCATGATCTCCTCTTGGCCTTTTTTGTAGTTAGTTAATATTTCAGCACTGCTGTCCTGGACCTTCTTCATGCTCTTCCTCACAGCACTCATCTTTTCCTCATGCTCTCTTAGACTGATGTACTCAGCTTTTATTTGGTTCTGAGTATTCTCCAGGTTTCTTTTTAATATCTCGTTCTCATCTTTCACTTTCACAAATTCTTGATTTATGTCTTCACACTTCTTCTTCACATCTACTAATTCTCTGTTGGCTTTATCCAATGTGCTACTCAATGCAGTTTTAATCTCTTCATGGGTTTTCACTGGCACATACTGATTACTCATCGCCTTTTTCAAGTTAGTGTTCTCAGACACGAGTGAATATATTTTCTCTTGATCTTCATCACATTTTTTATTAAGTTCAGCTAGCTTTTTCTTAAGTTCAGCAATACTGGATTTCAGAGCCATTATCTCTTTTTCATGTTTCTCAGGAGGTACAAACACAGTTTCCAGGCGGCTAACATTCTTACTTAAATTGGCATTTTCCATCAGCAATTTCTCCATTTCCAACTTCTTTTCTGTATATTTGTGTGTCATATCTGAAAGCTTTTTATTCAACTCATCGACAACTGCATCATGTGACTTTTTCAATTCTTCACTTACTTTTAAAGGAACGTAATGATTTTTCATTTCAGTTGTTAAATTATGTACTTGTTGGTTGAGGAGCTTATTATCCAGATGGACCTTTTCAATTTCCTTTTGTAACATCTGATTTTTCGACGTTAACTCAGTGATCTTCTTTCCAAATTCTCCTGATTTCTGTTCTAATCTGCTCTTGAGCTGTTCATGCTCCTCTGGTTTGACATGCTGAGTCAGTCTGGCCTTCAAATTTTCAAGTTCTCTCTTTAACGACCTAATCTCGCTAAGTGATCTCTCATGTTCTCTTTCCATCTCTGCTAATTTTCTAGCCTTCTCATTTACTTCACTGGATAACAAGCTCTTCATGCTTTCAAATTTCTCTGCCGAGATAGAAAGGGCCAGCTTGGCTGACAAGTCCTTTAACTGGCCTTCCATTTCAGTGACCTTCCTCACTCTCTGTTCTCGCTCCACATCACACATGCTCAACTCCTTCTGCAGTCGCTTATTCTCCTCCATCAGCTGGCCTTCATCCCTCTTAAATTCTTCAACTAACATCTCGCTTTGTTTGATCTGGTTTCTTAATTTCCCCACTTCTGCAGATGCGCCTTCATACTTCACTTTCATGTCTCTGAGCTGATCCTTTAGCTCCTCCGTCAGTCTGTGGTTCCCGGTAGCCGCTTCGTTTGTTAGGTGCTCTTTCAGGGCAAGAAAGTGCGTCTGCATCTGTTTTACTTTACCTTCTGACTCATACATTCTCTTCTGCACATCTTTCAAGGCATCTTCCAGTTGCTTTATCTGCTCATCTGAATCTTCCTTGACCCTTTCACATTCCAATGCTAACGCTTTGCACTCGGCTACCTTGTGCGCCAGCTCATTTTGGAGCTTGAGCCTGTCTTGTTTCGCTGAATCACAGAAAGTTCTCATTGCTTCTAACTCTTTCTTCAAAATTTCGTTTTCCGAATACGAGGTTTGATTGGGTAAGGATAGCTCCAGGGGTCTTAACATAGATCTGCTTTGCATATGGGCTGGCATACACTGCAAAAATAATTTTAAAAATAATAAAATATCAATCCCAAAAGCCTAAAGAAGACACTTATTTATCAAACTTATGAAGTTTCTACATCATCAGTAGTCAAAGGGTTTCCAGACTAGTAGGTTAGAAAAATACAGTACTGACTTTTGAAGGAAAACAGTTCTGGGTATGATTTTAATATGCTCTCAAGGAGTGACACTTTGAAACCCTGTTCCCTCAAGGTGTATTTCCCGCAGAACAAAGAAGGAAAATAGTTGTGGCCTCTGGGGACTATTTTCTCTTTCTTTCCCCATTCACAATACCTACTCACACGCCAATATCAACTTTATCAAAACACACACTTACTATTTCTATGTTTTATGGCACATAATGTGCTTAGAACTTCAAATTCTGAAGTCACCAGAACCCTTGAGTAAACAGTTTTACAATTTTAAATCTGTAAATAATTTCATAGAATGATAAATTATTTTCTAATAACATATATTGACTTCTGAGTACCCACATTGTTAACTACAGTGTAATGTTTAAAATTTTAAAAATACCACCAAAATAAACCTAGCTAGTGTAAGAATCATCAAGAGAATAATGTTAATCAACTCACAAAATAGAAACACATTTTCTTCTCTTAAACAGAAAGATAAATTAGAATTTAGATTGTAATCTTACTACAAAATTTGATTGACAGCTTGCGCCCTCTATTAAATGCTGACAAAAAGAAGTATACTTTAACTTCTCATTGAAATATTCTTAAGTGTCACAATATATAACCACGAAAGATTAAATTTAACTATTTCTATTTTCCCCCATATACCCTATTACAATAAGGGCTCTTTAAAAACACCAATTCATTGATAAAAGCCATGTGCTATGAATATATATCTCACTATTTTAATAGGAAGGTTTTACTGTTGTTCAGTTAAATCTATACTGCTTTCCCCATGGATCAAGAGGAAAATTAGCAACATGGAATAACTTCTCAGCTTCAATCTGCTTCTAATTATCTGTCAACTTACCAATTATCTTTAGACTAAGACAATTATAATTTACCAACAAATTACTTACACAGATTCACAATCTCCATACATGGTTTATTACAGTCAAATATTTATCTAATCTTCTTAAATATTATTCGGTTGATTCCCTCAACTTAAAATCTTAGAAGTTTACAGCTTAGAATATTCTTAGACATAATATAGATTAATTCACCCTGCCTACAGATGAAGGTATGTAAAAAAGTCTTTAGCCCAAATATTTAAAAGTTCCATAGTTCAGAGAAGGTACTGGAAATGCAAACCTTGTATCTATTAGGGAAAAAAGCATTAAACAAGTAAGAACATCAGACAACACTCCCTATTGGAAGTTTTTATTTTGAGGTGAATTTCCAAAATACAGAATATATATATGAATGAAAGGAACAATATATTGCAAAGTCAAAACAAATGCCTTTTGATTTATGCATACCTGTCTTCCCCCTTAAGTGGGAAACACTGAGCTGACCAACTGCCATTAAAGAATAGAGGCCTACTATCAAAGACAACCAAATTGTAACTTTTATCTCTTTTTTAAGTCACCGTCACCAAAAATACTCTAGAGGGCACTAGACACAGCAATATCTGTTTTTATTAAATGAATTCAAGACCATGAGATCAACATTTCTTTGAAAATGAAAACATTATTCAACGTATAAATATACAATACCATTTTCTTCTTTTTAAAGAGGCACAGGGAGTTCCCGTCGAGGCTCAGCAGAAACGAATATGACTAGCATCCATGAGGACACAGGTTCGATCCCTGGCCTTGCTCAGTGGGTTAAGGATCCGGCATTGCCCTGAGCTGTGGTATATAGGTCACAGATGCAGCTTGGATCTGGTGTTGCTATGGCTGTGGCATAGACCAGCAGTTGCGGCTCCAATTCAACACCTAGCCTGGGAACTTACATATATGCCATGGGTACAGCCCTAAAAAGACCAAAAAATAAAAAAATTAAAAAACTAAAGGGGCATAAATATTTTCATGAACACTTTTTAAATGAATAAAATATTACCTGTGAGTCTGTCATGTACATCTGACCTTGTGTAAGAAGCATATCTTCTTTTCCTAAATAAATACAAATAAGTGATATCTTAAATATCCACATCAAAGAAGGCTAAGTAATCATTTGGTGTTACTATCTCCTTTATCAGTCAAATAAAAAAGAAGCATGAGCTACAACATAAAATTATCCTTGTTCTAAAATATACATATTTTTCTTATTACTTTTATATACATAAGGAAAGTATATTCATTTTTTTTCTTTTTAGAGCAACACCTATCATATGAAAGTTCCTAGGCTAGGGGTCAAATCAGAGCTGCAGCTGCCTGACTATGCCACAGACACAGCAACACCAGATCCGAATTGCATCTGCTACCTAAGCTAAAGCTTGCAGCAACACCAGATCCTTAACCCACCGAGCAAGGCAAGGGATTGAATTTTCATCCTCAGGGACTTTGTGTCAGGTTCTTAACCTGCTGAGCCACAATGAGAACTCCTCTATATTCTTTTGAATAGTTAAGTTGGCTTTTAGAATTATGTAAAGTTGTTAGACTAAATAAGCTAAATGATTACTATAAAATATATATATTATATTCAAAATAAAAACGGTATTCTTTGCAACTTATAGGATTACTATTGTGATTGTACTTAGCTAGTGGATAATTTAATATTCAATGGGAAGCAAAAAATTAGATTTCCTAAAGAAACTGTTTAAAATTGGAGAATAATTACTTTTTGGCCTTTTGGCCAAAATCAAGTATAATAAACAAAAGTGGAGATTATGTATTGTTTAAAAATAAGTGATATATAAATAATTGTTTATGGAACTTCTAATTTTATAATGCTTACCTACATTGAGACTACATCCAAAGATTTCTCCAAATCAGAAAACTATGTTGGAGTTCCCATCGTGACTCAGTGGTTAAGGAATCCGACTAGAAACCATGAGGTTGCGGGTTTGATCCCTGGCCTTGCTCAGTGGGTCAAGGATCCTGCGTTGCCATGAGCTGTGGTGTAGGTTGCAGATGTGGCTCGGATCCCGCGTTGCTGTGGCTGTGGTGAAGGCCGGCAGCTATAGCTCCTGTTAGACCCCTAGCCTGGGAACCTCCATATGCCGCGAGTGCGGCCCAAATAAGGCAAAAAGACAAATAAAAAAAAAAAAACTATGTTTATGTCTCTTTCATAAAAAAAGCCCCAAATATCACAAGATAAACACCTACCAATTAACAAAGCAAGTCTGGCAATTCATACAATATACAATTTAAAAATCTAGGTCCTAAGGAAATTCAAAGCCTCGATGATGACCAGATTTTATGTGAGAGGTTACAAGAATCATTTTAACCTCTTCCGAGTTCCATTTTAAGGTATAACACTCAAGCAATTGGATGAAGTTTGCAGCAGGAGTATCATGTACATTAGACAAATGAAAGAGACATAAGCATTCTTGTTTGAACTGGGTGAACTGTAATGATCATCTATACTTTATACTTACGGTTACTGAAATGACCTCCTGATCCTGAATGATCACTCTGAAATCAGAAGAATATATTAAAACATTTTAGGTGAAAACTGCTTCATTTTGTTAAATTCTGTTTTAACTCTAAATGATTCAGTCATTAAAACTACATTTTTGATATTCCTTGCTGCTCCTGAGTTTTATTCTACTCAAACTCACAAAAAGGCAGAGCACTAGCAACAGTAAGAGAGTTCAGTTGGGAAGAAACTATCTAATTAAGCATTTTAATGAAAGCAGGCGGGTATTTCAAGGAAAAACTTGACTGCTAAAAAAAAAAAAAAGGTGAGCTCCAAGTGAAATGAAACAACTTTGAACACATATTCTTTGCTGCTCCTTTACCTCCAAAGGCAGGAAATGCCACATTGGCATCAAATAATCAATTTACTTTACCACCACTGGGGAGCAGGAACCCTTTTCTTCGACTGTGAAACATTAGCCTAACCTCAGAATTTATAAACACCATTTACCTCTGAAGGTAA
Organism: Catagonus wagneri; assembly: GCA_004024745.2. Taxonomy (NCBI): domain Eukaryota; kingdom Metazoa; phylum Chordata; class Mammalia; order Artiodactyla; family Tayassuidae; genus Catagonus; species Catagonus wagneri. The sequence goes on along the minus strand of PVHT021183528.1, from coordinate 10,946,998 downwards.
AAAGAGACAGAGAGCAGGAAATGAATGAAGCAAAGAGCTACACATAGTTCGTAATAAATTCATCACTGCATTATTTAGGAAAAGGAAAAGAGAGAAACTTTAGATACTCGGTGTTAAAATATTTTTGGATTGCTCCTTATCCCAAGTAAGCCAAATACAAAGAACCTAACATAAATTAAAATACTACACCTTCAAGAGTAAAGATACACAGATGTACTTTACGTTTGTGTATTTGTGTATGTTAGCCCACTAATAGCCGTTATCAAACTCTGATAGGTAACCATAATAAAAATGGCCCACAGTTCCATAACTAAATTAAAATCCCACTAATACTTAGTGTCCCAAGGATTTAGAAAAGTATCTGTAAACTTAGGTAAGCTCTCTGTTCCATGTAATATCTACTAAAGTCTGCAGTAGGTAGTAAATGGGTAGTAAATGTATCAGTAAGGAGAGTTCAGAACACATGGTCTGGGTTTATTACCATGCCTTGATTACTCAAATGAAAAGAAATGCAGGAGTTATAAAATTAGATTCATTCTAAAATATCCATGTTTTTCCAAACTGGTTCTATAAAAATAAGGAAAATGCCTACAAATTAAGTATTACATAGCAAAGTATTAACATAGCAATTCTGTGGGCAGCTTACGAAGACTTTTAAGTATGTAAGAGTATAAAGTAGTGAATATTCCATATTTATAAATCATGATTTCTCAGTTTTTAATGACTGCCTTCATAAATACTGGGTCACATATAGAGTGGACCTTGTAATTTTCCTTTTGAACGTTAAAAAGCATTTCTGGCATAAAAATTCATCTGACTGGGGGAAATAACCCTGTTATATTGAGAGCAAAAACTTACAAAACAGGATGTACAATAAGACTCCACCAGGTGAATTCATGTACATAACACAAGTTCTGTACAAAGAAAGGTCTGAAAAGATGTCAGGTGTTAAGAATGCTGGGCTTGGAGTTCCTATCGTGGTGGGTAACGAATCCGACCAAGAACCACGAGGTTGCGGGTTTGATCCCTGGCTCTTGCTCAGTGCGTTAATGATCCGACATTGCCATGAGCTGTGGTGTAGGTCGCAGATGCGGCTCGGATCTGGCGTTGCTGTGGCTCTGGCGTAGGCCGGCAGCTGTAGCTCCGATTCAAAAAAAAGAGTGCTGGGCTTATGGTATGTTTATTTTCTACTTTCATTTCAACTATATTTTTAAATTTTTCTAAAATAGGTATGCATTGTTTTATAAGAAAAAAATAATAACAGTTTATAATAACCTCATTAAAAGTTAAAGACTTGTCTCAGGAGTTCCCGTTGTGGCTCAGTGGGTTACGAACCCAACGAATACCCTTGAGGATGCAGGTTCGATCCCTGGCTTCAATCAGTGGGTTAAGGATCCAGCGTTGCCGTGATCTGTGTGTCGCAGACATGGCTCAGATTTGGCGTTGCTGTGGCTGTGGTGTAGGCCAGCAGCAACAGCTCTGATTAGACCCCTAGCCCGGGAACTTCCATATGCCATGGGTACAGCCCTAAAAAAATAAAAAAATAATAATAAAAGAGAGTCTATTCTTAGGAGAAAAAGAATACAAAAATAATACTCAATTATAGGTGTCAAACTTTGATAAAACTTCAAAGGCCCACATACCCGTCTGTATTTTTTGAAGCTATTCTGGGTGTAAATAGTATTATAGTTAAAAGCACAAACTGTGAGAGTTTAAGTTCTGGCTCTGACACTATTATTTATAAAACCCCTCATGGGTAAACTGCTCTGTGCCTCAGTCTCCTCTCTTTAAAGTGGAGAGATAATAAGAAAACCTACCATGCCAAGTTGATGTGTTCATTAAAAGCATGTAAAATGCACAGAGCAATACCTGGCACATGGTTGGGGCTATTTATGTGTTAGCTGTTACTAGTTTCACTATGAACCTAAAAATAAAAAGTCTTCAAGTGTGAAAAAAGGTAAAAGCTGCTATACTATTCTTTAGCTTATAAAAATGTGTTTCTAAATAATCTCAGAATTCAATCATATAAACACACTTTTTTGGCCTAATTTTTTTTTAATGTATCAAGGCATAACTCACCTGTCATAAAGTACACAAGGGTACAGCGCAATGAATTTCTGCATAAGCACACTTCATGTAAGCACAGCTCAGATCAAGATACAGAACATGTCCAGCACCACCAGAAGCTTCTTCATGTCCCATCCTGGTCAATAACCCCCTTACAAAGGTTGTCTGGTTCTCCACTTCAAAAAATGGAATCATGAAGTACACACTATTTGTGTCTGGTTTCTTTCATGCAACTGGGACATTCATTCATGTCTTAACATCCTTTTCCACAGCTGCACCCATATTTTTTACTTACAAAGAAAATGTTTACTTTTGTTATGCACTTGGCAGTTACATTCCCCAGTGACAATAAAACACTCACACTGAATTAGCCATTCTCTTCAATGACCCCCAGTGATGAAAATGTAAAATATACATTATGGCCTTGCAGAGCCAATCTATGTAGGTAAAAGCCAGAAGAGTGGTCACCCTTGGTGAGTGAGTATGAGGAGGCTCTGGGTACTTGTGATATGTTGTTTCCTGATCCAGAGGTGTTTCATTTGTGAAAAATTCTTACACTTATATACTTTATTTATTTACATATTATCTTATTAGGGCTGTACCCACGACATATGGAGGTTACCAGGCTAGGAGTCGAACTGGATCTGTAGCTGCTGACGTACACCACAGCCACAACAATGTGGGATCCAAGCCACATCTATGACCTACACTACAGCTCACAGAAACGCCAGATCCTTAACCCACTGAACAAGGCCAGGGATCAGACCTGTGTCCTCATGGATACTAGCCGGGTTCATTTACCACTTAGCCACAACAGGAACTCTGAACTTATATACTTTAATGTGTGTTTTTTTTTTTTTGAGCCAAGCCCAAGGCATGTCGAAGTTCCTGGGCCAGAGTCTGAACTTGTGCCTCAGCAGCAACCGGAGCCACAGCAGTGACAACACCAGATCTTTAACTCGCTGAGCCACCAGGGAACTCCCAGCATGTGTACTTTTTAATGGATACTATATTTTGATAAAAAGTTTTATTTAAAAAAAATAATATACATTTTATTATATGTGTCTTAAAATAACTCAGTTTCTGATTGTTCACTCTTCAAATATATTCCCTGTTTTGTTTTTTACACATATCCATTCTCTTTCAGATTCTTTTCCCATATAGATTACCACAGAATATTGGTAGTTTTCTGTGCTACACAGCAGGTCTCCATTGACCAATCATTCCATATACCTCAGTGCACATATGCCAACCCCAAACCCCAAGTCTGTCCCTCCCACCCCCCACCTCCAACCTGTCCCCTTTGATAACCTTAAGTTTTTCTATCTCTGGGTCTGTTTCTATTCTGCAAATAAATTCATTTGTATCTCTCTCTTTTTTTTTTTTTTTTTAGATTCCACATATAAGTGATATCATATGGTGTTTTACAAACACCTGGAAAAACTAGGAGTTAACTAATCCAACAAAAGATAATGATATGACCTGAGCCTTATTAATAACACACCACTCTCACCAACAAATCTCATATATATGCACAAGGCCATTTCTCAGATAATTCTGGAAATACCAATATTCATTTATATGATGCTTTTCATTATCATCCTTATAATCAATGTTATTTTACAGGCAAAAGTATGACGTTTTGGAAAGTTAAAGATGAACAAAGAGGAAGGTTGGGGAATAGAAACTAGAACTAACTAAATGTCACTTTAGTCAATATCAATTATTTCTTTTAACCTTCACAATAATTCTGTGGAGAAAGGGACAATCATGGCAATTTTGTAGAAGCAGCACAAAGCTCAGAGACTTTAAATATATTGCCCAAGATCACACTATAAATTAGAGAGTGATAATTCAAATTCAAGTGTACCTTCAAGCCTTTTAACACTGCCCATTATATAATTTATTAAATAATTTATTTAAGCTTTCTATACCTCAAAATACTTGAATCTATTTTTCAGAGCCTCAATAGTTCTTAGGCTTTCCTCGTGTTGCTTTTCTTTAGCTGCCAAAAGGGACTTCAGCTTTTCTCTCTGAAATGGAAAGGAATAAATACAGAGCAAAATTATGTTGTGCTTGAAATTGGGTTAAAAATATGATTTAGAAAGTGAGAATTAGAATTACTTTGAGGAATGTAGTTAATGGTATATTTTGTTTGTTTTTTCTTTTTTCATTTTATGGTCTCACCTGCAGCATATGGAAGTTCCCAGGCTAGGGGTGGATTCGGAGCTGTAGCTGTCAGCCTATGCCACAGCCACAGTCACACTGGATCTGAACTACATCTAAGACCTATGTTGCAGCTTGTGGCAATGTTGGATCCTTAACCCACTGAGCCACAATGGGAACTCCAATGGTGGATTTTTAACTATTAGTAGAGGTCAAAATCTGTACAAATATACTAACAATATATATGCAAATAATATTATGAGAAATTCAAATTTCTGTGGTTTGTTTTAAATCTTATTAGTTTTCAGACATTCAAAATTTTACGTCTTTCGATAAAAAGCTTCACAGAAAATGAAGCATTCAGAGCCAGTAACAACAAAATGCCTATGTTAATCCGTGACACTATACTCAAAACATACTTTTATAGTGACACGTAGCTTTTGTTTTTTCCTTTGAGCAATAACTAAAAATAGAACACTTTCTCGACTTCAATTCAAGACTGCAGTATCATCTTCAATTTACATAACATTTTAAAGCTTTAAAGTAAAATTTATCATCCTACCTCACTTTCCAGATCATCAGCAACCATTACTTCCTAAATTCAAAAAGAAGAAATGTATTTTCACCCTTGAAAGTTTATTTTAAAAAGTGTGAGCTTGGTAAATATCTTTTTAAAAAAGACTAGCATGTCTTTAATATTGGGGGTGAGGATGTGAGAAGAAAATGTCTATGTTCTACCATTTCTGTGGTCCTTCTTTCTTCAAAAAACCAGGTTTAGAAGCATTTTCGACTCTTCTGGGAACCCATCAATTACAACTCTTTCTTGCTCTCCCTCCTCATTTCTTTTTTCTACTCCTTTCTCTCCAATCCCATAGCCCCAACTATATATAGAGCAGTCCTTGGTTATCACCACAGACCAGCAGTGCTCTCTGTTCTTAGATTTGACATTGAAAGTTTCAAGTAAGGGTCTTGGTAAGATGTAACTTTTCTCAAGGGCAATGACCTGATTTTACCTTCTTTACACCATGACTTGATATGACAAGACAGTCATTAACAATTTGTTATCAATGATGATGCCTCACAGTAAATCAGCTTTGGATTTTTTCTGTATTTGGAGATTATTTACCTCATTCAGCTGCAGTTGTAAGCCATTGACTTTATCCAATAATATTCTCTGTTCTTGCTGAATTTTTCTCAACCTCTCTTTCAGATCCTCATTTTCAATCTCTAGATCCTTGAATAATAAAGATAACGGGTGTTAGATCAACTTTAAAAGAGCAATTCTTATGAAAGAAATTTCTAAAAGCAGCTTATTATAAACAGATATGTGTATAAAATAGCTTTAAATATAAGGATACAATAATTTCAATGACATTCAAATAATTTAAAATCTGTACCCGAGAAGTAATATAGAAACTTATAGTCCTATGATAACTAGTAATTACTACTTTACACAAGACAGCAAACCACCATGATTCTAATAAAATAAGAAACAACAGCAACATCTATAAATAAAAAATATCAGGAGAATATGCCATTTTAACTTTTGTTTAACACCTCTAAAGTTTATGAGACTATTCTTATGCTTTGTTAAACTAATCATCACTTCAGTGCTCTAATTATAGGCTCTAATTTTAGGCTACAGTTCACTTTCTTAACACTACATAGTAAACTATGAAAACCTAAATAAAATACTTTTGTTTTACTAAATGGAAACAGCTATTTGATTTATATTTTAATGATATTTCAATCATAAAATAAACCATTTAATTATGGCTCTTCTTTCAACATAATCCAAATAATAATTATTTTTTGAACACTTTGAACCTAAAAAGTAAAAAGTGCTGTGTGGTTAACAAAATTATTTTTCTTAATCAAAATAAATACTTTAAGAAAAAGTTCAGGAGTTCCCATCGTGGCACAGCAGAAATGAATCCGACTAGAAACCATGAAGTTGCAGGTTCAATCCCTGGCCTTGCTCAGTGGGTTAAGGATCTGGTGTTGCCGTGAACTGTGGTAGAAGCCACAGACACGGCTTGGATACGGCGTTGCTGTGCCTCTGGCATAGGCAGGCGGCTACAGCTTCGATTTGATCCCTAGCCTGGGAATCTCCATATGCTGTGGGTGTGGCCCTAAAAACACAACAAGACAAAAAAAAAAGAAAAAGTTCAGATTTTGTTTTATTTACACTGATAACTTTTGTTTTGTCATTATAATTTTCTAAAATGAATATAAATTTATGATTTATGGGTCAAAACAGATATATTTAAATGAACAAAAAGTTGTCAGAAGTTATTATTTACTTCCTAATGTATATTAAAACAATACTTCCTATACAATAATACTGACACATTCATATCAAAAGTCAATTCTTTAGAAGGGATTGGACAAGAAAATAGAATCATAAAACATAAGCCATCCTTTTTTCCCCTACTCACTTCTCCCACATTTTTGCTCCCTTTTTTCCCCCAACCCCACCACAAATAACAAACACTTGAATTCTTTGCAAAGGAAGATACCAGCTTTTTTCTTTATACCTGAGTGCTCTGATGCTCCCTCTGACTTGACTTCATATTTACTTCATCTAACATCTGTGCCAAATTTCGCTTTGGTAAAAATTAAGAAAACATAAGTTAGCAAGGATGAGAATTTTTATTTTTATTTTTTATTTATTTGTTTTTCTTTTGGGGGCCATACCTGCGGCATAGGGAAGTTCCCAGGCTAGGGGTCGAATAGGAGCTATAGCTGTCGGCCTACGCCATAGTCACAGCAACATGGGGCCCGAGTAGCATCTGTGATCTACACCACAGCTCACAGCAATGTCGGATCTTTGACCCAAAGAGCAAGGCCAGGGATCAAACCCATATCCTCATGTATACTAGTAGGGTTTTTAGCCCACTGAGCCACAAGAGGAACTCCAAGGATGAGAATTTTTAAAAGTACATTTACATTTTCTTCAATACGCAATACACACAATTAGTGATTTTTAGCTTATCCAAGCTTAAATTTTGCTGTACAAAACACAAGGTGGCAGTGTTTCCACTTAAAACTCCCAAAAGAAAGCATCTTTAAGGACATACGTTTTAAATAAATAAAATATAACCTATTTTAAAATACTAAAAAATAACAAAATTTAAAATCCTTATTTTTAAGGATTTTTTTAACCAAAGTCATATTTTAAAAAGGACAATTTAAACTAGAGGCAAAACTCAGGTTGTACCATAAAGCATCAGCTATCATTTCCCCCAAAAAGAATTTAGTGTTTAAAAAAAGGAAGAGGGGGAGTTACATTAGTGATGAAAATTATTTATTTCTTTAAGCACTGATGAAATAAAATAACAAGGGATGTAATAAGAAAGAAACAGACAATGCACTAACTAAAGCTATATAAAAGATTTCTAAATGACTTGGTTGGGTACATGATCTGTTTTTGTACACTTACTGCTTTGAAACTTTATTCCAGTTTAGAGATTTGCTTTAATAAAAACACAACACAATCATTAAACAAGAGAGCAAATAATCTTTTTTCCCCCAATTGACCTGAAGTCTATACAATAATTTAGAAAGCTATTGCTTTCTTCCTTTTTGAGAACTAAAAAAAAAACAAAAAAAGTGAATGTTTTAATTCTCCAAGATAATTTTTTCATGTTTTGCATTATTTGTTGCATTTGGCTTAACCAAGTGCTTAATATTCTAATAAGCTCAGACTTAGAAATAGAGGGACAAATTCCCATTGAGACTATATTCTGTTTCTCTGATTTGGCCCAAACTACATTTCTAGCCTCATTCTTTCTACCAAAGGACCTTTCTTCACATGGAATCTGACCTGCCTCATCATACCACTTTTAGCCCCTGCCTTCCCTTCTGGCCCTTGGTTCCTGTCACTCTGGTCCTCTACTGCCCCATGGACAGGTTAAACATGCTCCCTCCTCAGGGGCTTGGAGCTTACCCTTCCCTGTACCCTTGGGGCTTTGCCCAGAGAGCCCCTGGCTCCCTTCTCATTTCCTTTAGACCTCTGCTCAAATGTCACTTCCTGACCACACGATCTAAAATAGCTTTCCGCCCTCTCTTCATGCCCTAATCTTGTTCCGCTTGTCTTCAAAGCATCTATTATTATATTAGGTACCCATTTGCTTATTGTTCATCTCTCTCACTAGGCTAGGAGCTCCATGAGGGCAGCGACTTTGAATGCTGATATCCCCAGAACCTAGTAATAGGCATACAGTAAATAACTAAAGACATCTTATTTTTTAAACTATAAGATAGGTTTATTGATAAAAAGGATTATAAGCACCTTAGCACATAAACCAGTTCTATTTACAGCAGATATTTTTAATGTATTTAATAAACAGCTGAAACAAATGAGTTTTATTGTCCTTAAAAAAATATTAACTCCATGATAACTCCTAGAGCACTAAGCAGGATACCATTCTCATATTAATATTCAATAATTCTTTATTTTAAATACCTGTATATTTCAGAAATCATTTTTCTATGATTCTATGTAAGAATGGCTAGGACAGATGTAAGAATGCACATTTTACTTCTTTCCACACCACTTAGGTATCCAAGGAATGGGAGAGAAGGTTGAGACAGCTAATCCAGATGGAAAAGAAAAGTGACAGCAGATGTGACCCATGCACAGACTTATAACTTAATTCTGATGGTCTGGAAAGGAGACATGCTTTCACACAGCTTTCAGATTCAGGTGTGAGCTAGAGAAATGAAGTAGAATGATGACAGGATCACTCAGAAGGTACCTGATTACTTTCTTTTCAGGGTTTAGAAGTGCTCAGGCCCCTCTCACTAGAGAAAAGCTGAAAGCTTGGAAGGGAAGAGCCAGCAGAAGAGGAGAGCTGTCCACACTCGCTTGGGGCAAGACGGTGAGAGTGCCTAAAGCAACCGCACTCACTTTAACTCGAAGAGATTAGGGGAAAGATTAGACATCTACTAAGAGTTAGATACAAAACCAGGGTTAAAGAGTGAATTTATAATACTGCAAGGTATGAATTATTTCATGCACTGTGTTTTTTTAAGGTAAAATCCTCATTAAATTAAATACACACAGAAGGTAAAGCGAAGAAAAACGAAAAGAAATCAAAATGTTAACAGTGACACTGAAATCACATATAATCAGTTTCAAATTCTGTTTTCCTCATTTCTTATTGCATTGAAAAACTTTCCAACAGGAAATTTTCAGCTCTGTTACTATGGGAGCGTGAAAGGAAACTGTCTATGGCCTGCCAGGCTGAAATTCATCATCTAAGGATCTCAACAAGGTGCAGTATTTCATACTTGAAAGAGCTGGATGTTCAAGGCCAGCAATCAGGACATTTCCCATTGGATACATTCACTGTAATTAAGACCTGCTGTCTCGAGCTGAGTGACAGTAGCTGGTTAAAGCCTCAGGATCTCAATACCTAGGTTCTACATGGGCATGATTAACTGAAGAGAGAGAACAACATGGTTGTTCTATAAAACTCAAAGTAGTTCTATATAATCACTAACCAGGTTTACTAAGCACTTTACTTAACTTGTACAATATATATAATTTTTTTAACCTGTTGTAAAGACGGTCCTTTCTTCCAAGGTTCTCTCCCTGGAGATTTAAAGGAAGAGAAAGGAGAAAGAGGAATAGGTTAACTTGGGTAGATATGCATTCCCTAATTATATAGTTGAGTCAATATTAAAGAAATAAAATAAAGTTTATTTTAAAGCTTACTAATTTATAGTTTAAAGGCTGAAATATCACCTTCGCCTATCAAATTGGCAGAGTATGTTTTTTTTTGCTATGACATCCCTGTAGATAATATTCATGCTAGAGAGGGGAGGCAAATGAAAAATGCAAAATTTAAAACACTCCTAAATTAGAAGGCAACTTGTTGACATATATCAAAAGCTTAAAGAAATGTACATAAGCTGAAACTTCCTAATTCAATTTCTAGGAAGTGATCCTAAGGGTACAGTAAAAATATGCTAAAATATTTATGCATATGGATAGTTACTAAATGACAACTACAGAAAATTGCTTAATTAAATTAAATAGATGAATTTTTACTTTATTTATTTTTATTTTTTTTGTCTTTTTGCATTTTATGTAGAGCCGCACCCGCGGCATATGGAGGTTCCCAAGCTAGGGGTCTAACAGGAGCTGTAGCCGCTGGCCTTCGCCACAGCCACAGCAACGCGGGAGCTGCGTCTGCAACCTACACCACAGCTCATGGCAACGCCGGATCCTTAACCCACTGAGCGGGGCCAGGGATCGAACCCGCAACCTCATGGTTCTTAGTCGGATTTGTTAACCACTGAGCCACGAAGGGAACTCCAGATGAAATTTTACACATCAATAACAATCATACTGTAGAAAGAAATATTTACTTATGGGGAAAAAGCCTTCAAACTATATTACACAAAAAAGTAATCTATAGCTCACAATAGATGACCTCAATTTTATGCAAGGAGAAAAGACTGGGAGGATATTCCTCAAAATATTAATAGAGGTGCCTGAGTGGCTAATTTTACTAAAATACTTTTCTGTACTTTCTAATTTCTCTTAAGCACAGAAAAATACTTGGCACAAGTATTTAATAAATCTTGGTTGAATACCTTATATACATGTTTAAACAATGATTCTTTCTTTAAAACCTTATAAGATAAAAGAGCTTAGGAGCTTCAGCCCTCCTCACCAAAAAATATATATATTAGTAAAACATATGATTTGGCCTGTTCTTTTCAGTTTTTAAATTACTCCACAGTAGAGTAGGGTTGTCTAGATAAACTGGACAGTAAGACAAGTGAATACAACATCAATCCTCATAGCTGGGGCAAGAGGGAGGTAAACCAACAGTGTTCATCATAAGGAACACTGCCCCCTACAAACTAGTTCTACCATCTAAAGCCTTTCAAGCAGCTCTTTATTAACCTGGACTAGATTTTCTAGTGACAGAAAACTGCTGATACCTTTGATAGTATTTTCTGATGCAGTCTTCAGTAAGGTCAGAATGTCCAGATTGTCGCCAATTCTTGCATAGTAAGAACAATCATGACCAAGGGCATCCAGCAAAGTTATATCAGCGCCATTTTTCATTAAGACTTCTACCGCATCTCTGCAGCCATACTCACAGCCTAGCATGAGAGCAGTCCTAGAAGTGAAGACAGAAGAACAAAAGACCTTGAGAAGGACCCAGGAAAATATCTCAGAAATCTCTTTCAGAGACCCCCTTCTTAAAGAACAGATATTACTTTAAAAAGTCATATTTGTTACAGACACAGATTTGACTTCATATTCTCATTTTATATTTTAACTTCATTGCATTTATAAAAACATTTGCTTTGTGTCTTAGTTTGCAGAGCTAACATCTTAAATCAGCTTATATAAATTTTTAACTTCTACTACGAAATTAACCTCCTTTACTCCAGTCCTTCTATGTCCTACAAGTAAAGTGCCACGAAGATTTTCCACAACTGTCACCCTATCTGTGCAAAACCTATAACAATAAACCCAAACTTTTAGATCATTTTGTGAACGGAAACACACCATGCAAACCTCCCCAGTGAATCCCTTCTACTCCAAAACAAGAATCTAATTCCTGTTCTTGTTTTCCCTTTAGAAGAGCCATTCTTCTCCATATATCTCCTTCACATTTTCATACTTAATTTTAAAATTTGCCTTTTCAAATAAACCTTCCTCAATTAATCCCCTTTATCATGGATCACTGGCTTATTCTGCCATGATGGAATCATTAGCAATTAAACATTTAATAGTATATTGGTCAATTGTAATAATGCAACAATTAAATTATCATGGAAATTTAGAAGGTCCTAGATATTCTCTATTTTTACTGCTGAGGAAATAAACACTTAATGAAACGAAGCAACTTATCCTACATATAACTCAGTTTTCAATTGTGAATACTGGATTTAATAAGGAAACTGATTTTTGCCTTTACTCTGTATCTGTTCTATACTCTACACTCTATCTCTTTTATACTCCCCAGTAGCTTCTGGAATGCAATTTTATATACAATAGGCATTAAAAAAGTTTTCCTTATTAGGGAAAAATGTTATAGACAAAAACAGGAAGAAAAAAGAAACAGTGTCAAAACTGAGATTTTAATTTATCTTTAAAATCACCTGCTATTTGTCTAAATATAATACACACTGCCCTACCTCACTGGGTTCTCTGGTGAAATTCCAATGAAAAACAGAAACAAATGTACTTGGAAAAATATAAGATCTGTTTAAAAAATAAGGCATTAAATATGTGGATCAACCAGATCATCCCTCTCTGATCCTAAAAAGAATATTTTTAAATCAAATTTTCTTAGTCATGCTTGGAGCCAGATTACAGTATTACAAAAACAAAGGAATATACAAAAGCCACTTTCTTAAAAATCACATTAATGATTTAATTACTTAAGAATTTCCTCCTTTGAGATGGCTGGACAATAGAAACAATCAGAGCTATAAAATCTGACATCCAAAGACTATTTTATTATACTTTCTACTTCCAGTGAACTACAAACAATAGAATACATGTTTAGAAGAATAAAACTGTCAAATGAAACCAACAATTTTACTAGTATTATCTATAAAATTTCAGAAACCTGTCATAAATTATTATAGTGCTTAAACTGGTAAAAAGGATGCACTTCAGATACTTTGTTGTCAGAAACTCTGTGACTAAACACATTAGAATTATAACATAGCAAGCAGCATGAGACACTAAACCCAGAAAAGAGGACGGGGAAAACATTACAGATGGAAACTGCTAGTACATACCAACTAAAATAACACCAAATTCAGATGCAGAAAGAAGTTAAGGGAATCTGTACCGGGGTACAGAAATGAACTCAAGTTTCAGAAAAGGCAGTGGCCTTGCGCCCGGGCAGAGGGGAAAGCAAACATCTTGAGACCATCTACATGGAAACATGTCAACTCCAGGACACCCAAGAAACACTTTGCTCTCAAAAGATTCACTAACGAAGAAGTAGGCTGTAAATGTAATTTTTAACTTTTCTTCCTTATTCAAGTCCATTTCATTAAAGGTTCTTTTTAAGCTCAAAATAACTAGGATACATAACTAGGATATAATTCCTCATTCTTCAGTCCTTTGACCTGAACACAGGCCAAAAATCAATGCCTAAATTTTGAGTTTACCTTGTCATCATCCCCTATTTCTCTCTCCCTTCTTCAGCTGACTCAGACGAAATATAAGAAGTGGGTGCTAATTCCCAGGAGGGGAAACCACAGGGGATGGAAAGCCAAGTCACAGCAGCAGAGCTTCAGGATCACTGTGCATCCAGCTTGTGTCTGGGGAGCCGTGATAAAAGAATTACCTGTTTTGTTTGTCTCTGGAATTAATGTCCGCCCCTCTATCTATCAGCAGTTGGCATATTGTTGGCCTACACATCTGAGTGGCCAGAACAAGTGGCGTCCGCCCATCCTAAGCAATCAGAAAAGTAAGACAGAATTAAGACAAAAAATCTCCCAAAACATGAAGGTTAGAATATGTGAGCTGAAATGAGAACAAACATAGGCTGACTTACTACATCTTTGGCATTCACTGAGGCCCCATGGTCGCAAAGCAGTTGTATGCTAGAAGGACAGTCTGCCATAGCTTTGAGGAACAAAGGAAAATGATAAATGGTGAACATCTGTTGGTAACACGTGGTGTTTTGCTAGGTTCACATAAGGCCTAAATTCTTCAGTCCCTAAAGTACCAAGCTTCACATCCTTCACTCTCAGTTTAGCATTATTAGCATCAATTTTCTCTCTGAAAATAGATTAACAAGATTGTTTTGTAAATTTAGTTTAGTTTATAGGACCAAGGGATACTGTCATCCCTGCAGAAGATATGAATATACTGCTGTACAAAGATAAATAAACACCGATAATGAAAATCAAACTTAAATTTTCTATTTACAGTATATTTTAAAATATGGCTATAACTGACTGAATCCTTGAAGTGTCAGCTCAGTTGTTTGCTTTTTTAAAGAACCATACTCTTTATTTTTAATAGAAAAGCCACAGTAAATAAAATATGACTCATACAATTCGTATTTCCTTTTCAGAGCAGAGACTGCAATATGTGCCCTTCATGATGCAAAAAGCAGGGTCATTTTGCTAAAAATTGTATTACAAAATCACATGATGCTTCTTCTCTGGACAACAGTAGATTTCATATTTATATCAGAAAAAAATGTTAAATTCATAAAATAAGATTGTGTTTACACTCTCCCTGAGTTTTCATAAAAGTTTTATGAGTTGATACTAGGTTATATGCACAAAAAAGTACTAGGTCAGTGTCCTTTTCCTTTCTTGCACTGAAATTCAATAAAATAAACCAAACATGCATTTTAAAAAATCAAGGAAAGTTTTCATTTCTGCTGTCTTTAATTAAAGAAAGATAAACTGAAACTGAATACATTAATTCAGGAATTGTAAAACTACAATCATTCAGGTCCAATTAAAAATAAGAATGAAGGGAGTTCCCATCGTGGCTCAGTGGTTAACGAATCCGACTAGGAACCATGAGGTTGCAGGTTCGATCCCCGGCCTTGCTCAGTGGGTTAAGGATCCGGCCTTGCCGTGAGCTGTGGTGTAGGTTGCAGACGCGGCTCGGATCCCGCGTTGCTGTGGCTGTGGCGAAGGCCGGCGGCTATAGCTCCTGTTAGACCCCTAGTCTGGGAACCTCCACATGCCGCTGGTGCGGCCCTAGATAAGGCAAAAAGACAAAAAAAAAAAATAAGAATGAAAGAAAAATGTAAAGCATAAAAAATTCCAGAGTTATACTATATTGAACAAGTAAAGTCTGTATCAAAGGTACTACGATGGAGAGTGCCAACTGTTCACCCTTTCTTCCATGGTAATAAAACTGCTGGGCACAGGGTGTCTCACCTGGCCCACAGTTCCCAGTCCCCTGTGCACACAGGCATGACCGCATGAGTTTGATCATGCCAGTGGGATCTGACAGGAGGGATACATGCTACTTTCTGAGTAGAGCTTTAAAAAGCAGTTACACATTCCTCCATAATCTTTCCCCTTCCTATTAGCAGGAAAACAGGTGCCCGAAATCAGCTTCAGCCTTAAAGATAAGGACAATACCGCAGGCAATGGTAGAAGTGCAAAATAGAAGAAATCTGGGTCCCTGAATGACCATATGTAGAAGAGGCACAAGCCAAGCTGATCATCCTGGCTGTGACAGGCAAGAAGGAAATTCTGTGGGCCTTTTTTTAAGGCAATGTTATTTTGTCACAGTAGTGTAGTCTTATCCGCAAGCAAGATAAAAATTGTTATTCAGGAGTAAAACTTGTTACAGTACTGCTGTAACAAAAACCTAAATTATATGGTACTGGTTTAGTGGTTGGATACTAGGTGGTCAGTAAACATATTTCGGTCTACAAACCTTGTGATTTTTCTCATGCTGTGGCAAAACATTTGATAGATCTATCATCTGTGCTAATTTGCAAGCTACATTATGTGACTATGGATCCTTTCTAGATGAGCCAATAGGAAAGAGCCAAATTTTAGTGCATATTGGAGACTGCTTACTGCTTTAAGGAAGGTATTATAAGAAGGAGATGAGGTCAAATTAGAATTAGTTATGAGCACAGATGGAAAGGAATAGAGAGTATCTAGATATCTGGGATCTCGCAGGTAGGGAGAAGCCAATTATTTCTCTAGACCAGCAAGATAAAAAACTGCTGTTGGTCACCACTTTTCTCAAAGACAGACCAATAAAGAAAAAAAAAAAAAAAAGATCTAGTTCTAGAATAAAGATCAGACTGAGGATACTATATTCCCATCCATGACTATTATTTCAGATGACTGTGAGATTAAAATGAGGTAGAAAATCATGAGTCTAGAAATAAAGACAAGAAATAAAAGAGGGTTAAAAACTTTAGGCCCAGAAAACAACTTTGGAAATGGTTCCTGGCATATGGAAGTGTTAGCAACAAACAGGCCAGAAATCTATCGGGTTCTGAGGAAATGTACTATCCCAAAATCCAAAAGCTTGTCAATTAAGACTAAAAACTTCCTGTCCTTAAGCTGCCTCTATAGAGGGCTTTCCAACATCCAATTTACCTGTGATCCTAGAGGATAATGGACAAGTAAGAAGCTCTCAGAAGGCAGAGCTAGAATCTACAGTGATAAGGGATTTCTTCCCGAGAACAGAACCAGGGGGCATCTAGAGGAGTTAACCCAAAAATTTACCCCAAGACCTCAGTTGAAAGCCTTTGTAGTTTTGCTCAGCAGCATTTGATACCTGACACTGGCTAGCAACTGCTGTGTTTCTCAGTTCTCCTTTTGCTGAATGCAAGTCTTTATTTTACTTATCGTGCTCTTGCTCCATCATTATACAATGTGAGGAGGAGATCCCTTTCTTTTGAGTTTACAAATTGCTGGACCATAAAGAGCCATTTCAGAGCCAAAAAGAGACAGGAGCACATCACCCAGAAATCCCAGACTTTGAGGAGGCTTCAGTAACTGGATTGGTTATGTATCTTCTCCCTTGCGGAGGGGATAAAAGTTCTATATGTGGGAAGTAGAGGCAGCAGGAATATTTGGAAGGCCAGAGGACTGGACTGTGGCAATTGTTACCGATCTGTCACCAGTTCTTCTCTTAATCTACAGTGTAGCGGCTACGCCATAACTAGTTCCCTAGAGATTACACTTCTGTGCCTTCCTTGCAGATAAATACCACTAACTGACTTTGCTCCTGTGGATCGATTATGAGAAGAGATCTGGGTCTTAGACTATGGCCATGTGCTCTCCTGTTCTCTTTCCCCTTCCTGCTAGCTGGAACATGGATACAACTATAACCCAAAGAGTAGATGAGAAGAAGATACCAGAGGAAAGTGGACCAATAAGATGGAAAGAATTCAGTTCATGAATGACTTCAATCCACCTGCCAACCAATTCCTCTCAAAATTTTTTTAATAAGCAGCTGATACTAGAGTTCTTTTATTACATCAATATAGTCCTCATTCTAACTTATCTGCATAACTACTGAACAAATATTAAGATTTCAATTGGTTCAGTTTGTACCAGTTTTGAAAACAGGGATCATAAAATCTGTAATATACAAAAAATCATACATATTTAATGTACATATTTTGATGCACTTGGACAAATGCATACACTGTAATATCACCACAGTCGAGGTACTAAACATATGCATCACCTCCACAAATTTCCTTGTGTCCTTTTGTGTATATGTGTGTGTATTTTGTTTGGGTTTCATTTTTGGTTTTTACGTGAGAATACCTATCAAAGTATTCTACCTTCTTAATATATTTTAAAGTATACAAGATCATACTGTTAATTATGTGCAATACATTGTTATATTACATTATAAGATAATTACATACAAGTTTTATATAATAATTATACCTACATAAAACATTTAAAAAAGTAAAAACTGGAGAAAGTTGAAAATTGAATATATGATATTGAAAACATTTTCAAATTCATTAGGCGTGGTAATGGTATTACACTTAGGTCACAAAATAGAATCATTATCTTTCAGAGATAAAAACTGAGTTATTTATGGATAAAATTATAGGATGTCTTAGATTTGACTTCAAATATGCCAGTAGAATAATGGGTGGTGGTATAGATGAAACAAGACTGGCCATATAATGACAACAGCCTAAGCTAGCTGAAGGGTATTAGGTGTTTTAATACAATATTCTAACTTTATGTTTTACATTTTTGTAATAAAAATATTTTAATAATTTTAAAACATGATTATTAATAGGGTTGATGGATTAAAAAAACAACTATGGAACCGTGGTAGAAGAATAAATGGATGTATCACGACACATATTTATACTTCATTAAGCAGCAAGATCATTTTAAGATTTCCATCAAGCACAATAAATTAACACTACAAAAATAAACTGTATTTTCTTATGATTTTAAATTTAATTTATAAATTTGTTTTGATAATTCCATGACTATACAATCTTGATAATGAATGCTTGGTTTACATTTTTATTTTTTATAAATCTAGGTTAATATTTTTATTTTTTAATTAATTATGTTTATTTAAGTAGCAGTGCAAAATTATCATAAAATATAAAATAAAACTATGGGAACTAACAAGAGTAATTGTAAGGCACAAATGATAATGTATGTAAAAACGCTTTGCAAATAATGCTACTCTATACCAAAAGAAAAGAAAAAAACACTTTGTGTGAGAGATTATCATAAAAGTACATAAAATGTAAAAAAAAAAGGAAGAAAATCAAGGTACAAAAGTTTGAAAGAAATTAAAAGTTAATACATTTTTAACAGAGACCACTCTAATCTACCACAGATATTCTATATACAAGAAAGAGTAGAAGTTTTTTTATTAATTTCTTTTTTATCCTTTGAACTTCTAGTTAACTAGGAATTTCAGCCTTAGAAGAATCTGGTCAGGGGTCACACTATCTTACATTCCAAAAATCTATGAATATCTAACATCTTTTTCTTTAAGCTACCTAAAGAATAATGCAGGTAAATTTTGATATACTGTATGATTAATAAAATCTCTGAAATTAATAGTTTAAGTCTCTTTTAAAACAGAGTGCATCACAGTGATATGAAATTCAACACTGACACCTCTAAATCAAAAGAAGCACCACCACCATTAATTAAGAAATAATGCCAGGCACTATTTATGATTCAGTTATAACCACGACTGCAGTAGTATTATTAACTTCATTGTGCAGATGAGGAAAACGAGGTTCAGACATGTTAATGAGGTAAATATAGTTTTTAGGAGAAAGTCTTCCCCCTTCCCATTTATCCTACAATTTCCAAACACACTCATGGTACTTAACAGCTCTTTGAGAACTGGATTATGGTTTATTCATCTTTGGATTCCAGTATCTAGCAAACTGGCCTGTAAATATTGGCTGAATGAATCTTCTTAAGCTATACAATCTAATAAGTTTCAAGTCTGAATAAATAAAAAATTCATAACATTCTGCCTCCTCATGAATTATACAAATATATGCATGAAAAATTTTGAAATTAATTTAAATGCCTAGCCACTTTAACAAAGATTTGTGTAAATCCAAGTGAAACTTTTGCTTACCTGCATCATGAAGTGCAGTTCTTCCCTGCAGGTCTGCATGTTCAGTAGGACAATTGTACTATTGAAACAGAATTTTGATAATCTGAGAAAGTTTTATTTTCAAATTAAATATCGAGACTCAAATGAACAGCTGTTATTTAATCTTAAAATACTCCATTTATCAAAAACTCTAAATAATACTAGACAAGCCATAAATATTTTGACATGTAACAAATATAATAACATTACACTGTAAATTTAACAGTATCCCACCAAACAGGAAAACACATGGTACATTACAATAGCATGGGCTATAGAAACTTATTGTTTGGGGTTTTTTCAGCAAGACTTTAAACCTGAACAATTGAATCAGAAAAAACAAATGAGTTCTGCTGTGAAACTTAGTGGCAAACATGTTTAAGGAAATGTGTGCCTAGACCCTTTAACTGAAAACCTAATTCACCCCACCATTCATAGAATTTTGTGTTTGCCTGATTATAAGCTTAACTAATGACATTATTTTGTAGTCCAAGTTATTGATGTTTATACAGAAATATATAGGTCCTATGCTGTATCACTTCATCTCAAGTCATATCCTAGACAACAGAAAATTCCAGCCTCCAGCTAATGTCAACAGGAAGGTCAAGTCTTTGTTGTTTATTTTTAATACACTGAGTTATGTAATTCACTTCCCTCAGAGATTTTGCTCTTTATTGTTCACATTCTTTCACAAACAATGAAAAAAATATTATGCAAGCTAATAGTCAAAACCAGCCTACTATTTTCTTTGATCTCAAACTCCCAAAACACTTTGAAAAACAAATCTACTATTTGCAGTCAAAATAAAAAAGTCAAAGTATTAACCACTTTTACTACCTGTAGAAGTTTTTGTAGACACAATGCATGTCCATACTTTGCAGCCAGGTGAAGAGCATTCCTCCCTAGAAAAGAAATAATTTTAAATATATGTTAAGGTTTATTTTCTTCATATGTGAATTTTCCACAGAAATATGATTAATTTTTCCAAAAATCAGCTGAAAGACTACTTCATTTGTAGACACGTTTTAAGCTTCTAAGATGTTTCCGTTTCATATTTTAATTAGAGATAATGCACATACCAAAACAGTGAAGGTGGAAAGAAAAACATAAAAACCCATTGAAGGAGTTCCCATGGTGGCTCGGTGGTTAATGAACCCGACTAGCACACATGAGGATGCAGGTTCTGGCCTCGCTCAGTGGGTTAAGGATCTGATGTTGCCGTGAGCTGTGTTGTAAGTCACAGACGCAGCTCAGATCCAGGGTTGCTGTGGCTGAACGTAGGCTGGCGGCTACAGCTCTGATTCGACCCCTAGCCTGGGAACCTCCATATGCCACCAGTGCAGCCCTAAAAAACCAAAAAAAAAAATAAAAAAAATTGAAGAGCAAGAATTTTGTCTCATTCACCACTGTTGTCTCTAATACTTGGAGAAGGGTCTGACACAGAATAAGTAATTAAACATTGCCATAAGAGGAAAGGGAGAGAATGAGAAAGAGTGGAAAAGAAGGAATGGGGATAGGAGGAAGAGAAAGATACCTAGATTTCACACAACATTTCAGAGATTCTGTTTCTGAAAATTAGACAACTTGTTCAAATATGTAATTAAAATATGTAAATATAAAGGAAAAAACAAGGGGGCAGGGAGAAGGTTTATCAGATAATCAGGAAGGCTAACTCTGAGTATGGAAAAAGGTAATTTGCAGAGAACACTCTGCCTCCAAACACTATTTCTCCTAATTATACTTCTTTACACAGACATCTCTCTTGAATTGTGAAAAATATAAGGATTCCACCAGACTATTCCAGCTTCCAGTCTTCAATGCTCTTAATTTCCCTCTAACTTCACAAGCTTCTTCAAACATTACTGGACTTACAAGTAGACTTTTCTGCTAGAAAAGAAGTGATTTAACTTCTGTTCATCCTGAAGGAGTCAACTGACTTTTAGCTCTCATTCAGTTTTATATGAGTTTAGATACATGAATAAGTTTTCGTGGGTCTGATCATTTCTGTGTAGCTAACAGGTTCTAAAACAAAAAGCAGTGAGTCCAGACCTTTTAACAGATACAACATATTCAACCCAAACATCCTCTAATTACAAACCAATCCCATGTAACAATTTTAAATTTGCATTGGCTACTGTTCACGGACAAATTTTCTAGAAATATTTTATACCCTGAAAAGCAACTAGAATAACTGACACTTACAAGGGAAGTAAGAGAGAGTGTGGAGTGAATGGTGGGAATACACACAGTGGCAAAAGCCCCTTGTTTCAACAAAATGCCACAGCAACTTGGTCACATAAAAATGTCAGGTCAGGACTAAGGAGATACCAAATCTGGCCACTTGAGATAGGGCAAAAATCATGGAAACACCACATCTAGAGCTCACCACCATGAAGTACACCAAAGGTACACGCCTGGCAAGAACTGGGTCACAAATACCTCAAAACCACACTAAATTGAACTCTAGTTATTTTCAATCCACTTCTGTATTGCTAGCAAATAAAGGAGTTAATACATAAAGATTATTTAATCAAAATTTTATCAGATATCCACATCTGGATTAGAGCACACAATATAACAGCAAATGAAACAAAGGCCTTGTCCTTAGGTAGGGAGAACTCTAAAGACAAATGTAACTAAACAAATTAAATAAAAATATGACTAAACAACAGCAAAAACAGAAAACAAAATGGGCAAAGCAGAGTATGTCGGAATGCAGTATATGAAATGATGTCTGCTGAGCTTGGGAAAGCATTTGAGCTTCATCTGCAATGAAGGAGGGAGAGCAAAACTCACTAGATTGGCCACTAGGCAAATATGTCCATAGCTTCATCTGCAATGAAGAAGGGAGAGCAAAACTCACTAGATTGGCCACTAGGCAAATATGCCCATAGCAGAAAGAACACAGAGAAAAACAAGACACTTGTTTGAACTGGAAACAGAACAATAAATAAAGTCTTATGAGTTCTGAAAAGGTATGGTTAGTCCAAAATTTCTAAAAATAAATATTCTTCTACATCAATGGAAAACATATATATAAGTAATAGACAGGATTTTGTTTAATCAAAGGTGGCAAATAAATGGAGTTCTGTCTTTAATTAATTTTTTTTTTTTTTTTTGTCTTTTCTAGGGCCGCACCTGCGGCATATGGAGGTTCCCAGGCTAGAGGTCTAATCAGAGCTGTAGCCGCTGGCCTACACAACAGTCACAGCAATGCGGGATCCGAGCCGTGTCTGCAACCTACACCACAGCTCACAGCAACACCAGATCCTTAACCCACTAAGCGAGGCCAGGGATTGAACGCACAGCCTCATGGTTTCTAGTCGGATTCGTTAACCACTGCGCCACGATGGGAACTCTGAGTTTTGTCTTTAATTACAAATTTGAGGAGTTCCCGTCGTGGTGTAGCAGTTAATGAATCCGACTAGGAACTATGAGGTTGCAGGTTCGATCCCTGGCCTCGTTCAGTGGGCTACAGATCTGGCGTTGCCTTGAGCTATGGTGTAAGTTGCAGACACAGCTCGGATCTGGCGTTGCTGTGGCTGTGGTGTAGGCCAGCGGCTACAGCTCCTATTAGACCCCTAGCCTGGGAACCTCCATATGCCGCGGGTGCGGCCATAAAAGGACAAAAAGAAAAAAAAAATTTTGATATACCTTTAGTTAGTGAGATTTTCCTCACTAACTCAATTATGATCTCTCTGTCTCCTTCCCCTTTTCT
The DNA here is from genome assembly GCA_004024745.2 of Catagonus wagneri. Taxonomy (NCBI): domain Eukaryota; kingdom Metazoa; phylum Chordata; class Mammalia; order Artiodactyla; family Tayassuidae; genus Catagonus; species Catagonus wagneri. The sequence goes on along the minus strand of PVHT021183528.1, from coordinate 10,923,941 downwards.
TCCATTTCTAAACACAGTGCTGGTTAACATTAATGTATTTATCTGTCCACACATGAGTATAGGATAAAATACTAAAGTTGTTAAGGAAATCCTGGGCTCTAGGTCAATGCCCACGTTTAAAAGAAAAACAAAGTAGAAGGGCAGAGAAATAAGCTGCCAAAAGTCCCAGAGAATTGAGAATGATTGTCCAGATGAATAGAAAACTAACACCCTCACTGAAGAAAAGCAATAGCTGTATTCAAATGCTTAAAAGTCTATCTTGTGATGTGCAAACTTATGCTGCAAGATTTTAAAAGACAGCCATAGGTATGACTAAGTTTTAAGCAGAAGACCAGGTAAGAGATAGGCTTAAACTGGCTTTAAGAAATAATTTTTAAATAAATATAGGAGGCAACCACAGAACAGCTCCCCTCGTGAGGCATAACGGGTAAGAACACAGACTCTGACTGTGAGTCATCCACCGAAAGACCCAGAGGCAAATTACTTAGCAGCTCAGTGCCTCGCAGACTCCCTGGCTTGATGTGAGGATAACATAAGTTAGTACCGGTGATGCCCTCAGCAGGATGGTTACATCCATGTTACATAAGTGTTAGCTATTCTTGTTATGATCACTGTTGGTGATGCTCTTGTTATGAGGCAGTTATAGCCCATCGCAAGCAATGTCCAACCAAAAGCCAAAAGACCTCAGGACAGCAAGGATTCATATACTGAATAGCATATGAATATAAAAAACTAGAAGGCCCCTAAAGGTTCTCCACAGTCTGAGTTTTTAGGATCCTGTAACACTACTAAGGCCAGCACCAGGCCTCAGGTCCCCAGCTGTTCATCTGTTCAGTCATCCTTTCTCTTACATCCTTGGTACTTGCCCTCTCCTCCGCAACAATACCTCAACTAGTTAAAAACAGAAAGTGAAGCCCCTTCCTTTGTAAATCACATTTAAGTCTGGTTAAGAACATTAGCAGTGGACAATGTTTGTCTTCTCATCTTTGTAACTGACCACGGAGGCAAACATACCTGCAGTGTCACTGGTCGTAATATCAACTCCATGTATGAGGATGGCATTCAAACACTCCAGATTCCCCTTTGAGGCCACAACATGAAAGCTAAACAAAAAGAAAATACCTGTTATGCCACGGTAACTACCCAAGGCCAACTTAAGTGTTACATTAATGTCACTTTATATTCAACACTCACACATACATACACACACATGCATTTTAAAGGCTACATTAGAACACCTATATATTTAATACAAGAAAAAAGAAACTTATCCCATATTACTGCAAAACTTACTTTAATCCAAATTTACATAGGGGGCCAATACTTTCTAGAAATACCTACTTAGAACCAATGGAACATTTCAATGTTCAATAGCTTTATAATTATAAAATGAAAATATAATATCATTACCTCTATAGTTTATTATTTCAGTAACAAAGACACTGGTGTTCAGACCTTAATAAATGCATTGAAAGTTTTCTATCAGATTATTTTGCTTAGTTTCAAATACACTGAAACCACCAAAACTAATGAAATTGCAGCAGAATGCTACGGCCAAAGACAGATCAAAACACTTACCTGTCTCTTTAGAATTACCAAAACCTGGTATAAAAAGTCTTTGAAACAACAAACTAAGCTACACTTGAAAGCCATAAAGGATCTGGCCTCATCTTCTTCCCCCAAAGTACCAAGGACCGCCACGTAGATTCTTTCTTTTACTCAGAGCCCTGTGTGACTGGGTGAAATTTCACACATACAGGCCGAACAGAACAAGTTTTCTAATAAGGCAAGCTAGGCCTACTTAAAAAAATAACTCTAAGCCATGAAGTATTCAAGATACACGAAAAGATATCCCATTGATTCTCTGATCATATAATACTTTCTTAATCAGCAAAAATCTACAGAAATATCTTGTGTGCACTAAGAACTTACACTTAAGTAAACAGAGTAAGACACATTGGCAAGGGACACAGAACTCAGACCCTAAACAAGCACAACTGTTGTGAAGATGCCAAGAGATGAAGGCTCAGCAAGGTGCCTGAATACAGACACAATGGACAGCAAACTCCCAGTAGGGGTCTTCCCTAACCACACCGTCTACAAATTTTACAATTTCCACACTCCCTGAAACCTCAGTAGTCCTAGCTCCCCTACCCCCGCCTTCCTTATTCTAAATAGAACTACACATTTTCCAATATATAAACTCAAGATTGGAGTTCCCATCGTGGCTCAGTGGCTAACGAATCCGACTAGGAAACATGAGGTTGTGGGTTCGATCCCTGGTCTTGCTCAGTGGGTTAATGATCCGGCGTTGCCATGAGCTGTAGTGTAGGTTGCAGAATCGGCTCGGATCTGGCGTTGCTGTGGCTCTGGCGGCGGCTACAGCTCTGATTAGACCCCTAGCCTGGGAACCTCCATATGCCGTGAGTGAGGCCCTAGAAAAGGCAAAAAGACAAAAAAATTTAAAAAAATAAACTCAAGATTTATTTTCTTTATGGTCTATTAATCTCTTTCCACTTGACTAACTAAATATAAAGAGGGATTTTTTTTTTTTTGTCTGTTCCGCTTCCTATTATATTCCCAGAACCAATTAAAGGACCAGACAGATGATGGACCCACAAATATTTGAATAACTGAATGTCTGTGGGTCCATCATCTGTCTGGTCCTTTAATTGGACAAGACAAGATGTGGAGATGGCTTGCAAATTCATTCCTAGATGTCACAACACTCAGCTATGCCTCTGTTACTATTAGGATGGATATACATGCAAACTGGAGATCAAGAACTACTAAGTAAAGTAAACCAGGTTTGTATACGGTTTGAATTAGAGAGAAAGAGATGTTTCTGATAAAAGCAATACAGTGGTTCTTAAAAGTCAAAAGTTCTCCTTACAGTAGAAGTAAATTGCTATATGGCTGAGGGTATGGATCTCTCTGCAGCACTGATGTGGGGAATTGCTCTATGGAACATACCACGAGAATCTTTCAAGAAACAGTAATTTCCTCCAAGCAAAAAAGTTGTTAATCTTCTAACAATGTAGGACATCTCATTTTTTGTTTGTTTCTCTTCATTTCTTAGTTCACAAAATTTGGAAGACTTCTTTCTCCAAAATAACTCAACATTATACTGGTGATGTACTAAAAGGGCAGCAATCACAGCAAACCTACAATGCATTATTAATGACGGTGTGATATAAATAGTAGATGTACTTCAGAAAGAAGATATCCATCATTAAATTGTGTGCATAGAGTTGTAAAGGAAATCTGGAAAACTGCTTGATAGAAACACTCTTTTTTCAGTTAAAAAATCAACTTTAAGTTTTCTTTTTTAAAATAAGAAATGTAGTTCTGCTTTTATAATAAGAGAATCAGGTAATTTGGACACTACCCACTTCTGAGGATAACTAGAAAATCTGCATAAAAATAAGACATCTGCTTGAACATATCAGTGAGCTAATGAGATGGTGAAAAACTGCCAGGCCAGTGCGCAGGGAAGGGCAGAGGCCCAGAGAGGTGAGCTTGGTATTTGGGGCTACTTCTGTCTAGGAGCACTTGCTGGTTCCAGAGAAAATAGCTGGGAAGGCTGAACAGTTCTTTTGACAGCCTGAGGGGATGGGGAGACAAGAATTGGAATCCACGGTTCTCCAAGTAGCAGTGGGGATTCTAAGTGAATCTGCTCCATTTTGCATTAGCAAAGGGCTACACCCTAAGAAAGAGGTAAACGGGCAGAAAATAGATACTTTCAGTGACTGCAGCTAGGCCTCAAGTATTTCAGTTTTGAAAGTGGATGGAGGTTACAAAGCACATGTTTGTTACTTTTGGCTTAAATTTCAAAATTAAAAATCAAAAAACCATTCAAACTATTTTTATAATTACAGAAAATATATTTATAATATATGTCCTATACTTGACTAAATATAAAATGCTTTAAGAATTCAATTTGTGTGTAACAAAAAGAAAATATTTTATCCCATAAATCCCAGAAAGAATTCTACCTCCTATAGTAAAACTTCAAAGACTAAAACTACTCAAATATTTCACAAACTGAAGTTCATAATTCATCAAATTATACCAGATTTTCATAACTCTGACTGTTAATGCAAATAATATCATTCAAAACTGAACCTTAGATAACAAAAAATCTAAACAAACACTTATGCAAGCATTCATTCAAAACATTCAAAGCATGGATGGACAGAACCGAAGAAATAAGGCTTCACGGACGATTTGCATCCCAAAGATTCCCTTCATCTTTTAACATCTTGACATTTGGTAAAAAAGAAATAAGAAAAACAGTCACTTTTAGATACTACATTTTCACTATTTATACTGTGGACCTTATAAATGGCTTAAAATTTAGCAAAAATAGAAGCAGGACTCAAAATAACAAAGTTTCTGCAGTTTTCAAACTGCCTACTTGATAAAACTGAAACAGTAAAAAAAAAAAAAAACTAGAACCTCTCAAACTGTATTGCTCTTATAAACAACTTAATTTTTAAGTCATGCTTTGCTTTTTTTTACTGTACTTAAATATTTAAGCATTCTAAGGTAGTGATCTACATCAAAAATTAACTATTCACTTCCTAATATTCATTTCTATGTTTAGTATCTGGTTTCCAGTTATAATATTCTAAAAAAAAAACTCATGCAAGTATAAGACTGAGAGGAAATTTAGGAAATGAGACTTTTCACCTCTAACTTTGGAAGGTTTCCCAGATAAGGTTATAACTGCTATATTTATAGAGGATGGTAGCAGAATCTAGATCTAACCTTTAATTCAACTGCTCCCCATCCTCAACAGGAAGGGAAATGATGAAGACTGGGGCGGGGTGGGAGAAAAGATGCCTGGGTTATAAACATATAAACAAGCCAGTAGTCCTTAGTAACACAAAAACAAAAGGGTAGGATCACTACCTGTGTCTCCTTAAATCATACTGCTTATTCTGCCTCTCTACTGCCCTAAACAGTCTCATCTTAATTGGCTACCCAAATATAAAAGTGGTTTGAGTGTTAAGAGGAAAAGGCAATGTAATCTACAGAATTCTTTCAAGACAGAAAACTTGGGTTCTCATTCCAGTTCTGTGACTTTTAATAGACTAGACCAATTTAGACCAATTTATTTAACCTCTATAAACTTTTTCCTACTTCTTTTAGAGGGCCAGCGCAAGAATCAAATATGATAAGGAGTAAAAACACTTACAAGCAAAAAGGCACCAAATAACCCAGGCTGTGATTTGTCATTGGACCCAAACAACTAGATCATTCGGTAGTATATTTTAGGATTCTCTCTTATTTGATAATCTTTGAGAATAATTATTAGTCAAACAAAACTATAGTGTTTGAAAGTGATCTGAAAGATTTTATAATATGAGTTTTGGTAAAGACTTTTAAAATCAACTGCTGATAACTATAATTCACAAATTTCATTTGTACCCCAAGGTATCCACCAAATTCCCTTTAGGGAATTATCATCAGCAATACTCACACAGATCTGCCTTCCACATCTAGTTTGCCTGGATTGACCCCCTTTTTTGCAAGGATTGAGGACACTTTTTCCACATCTCCCCTTTCTGCTGCTTTCATCAATCGGTCATCATATTTGTTCCAATCTGCTGCATGCTACAAAAAGATGAAAAAAAGTAAAAAAAAGAAAGAAAAGTAAACAGCATACTATATGTATTAGTAAGAATTTCTAAAGGAGGAAAGAAAGAGAGGAGGGAAAGTAGAATTGTATAATATATCACTTGTTTCCAACTGCACCCCAAGTTTCTTTTCTCCCTGCTGTAATAACTTCATAAAAAGAAACTTTCCAAAACACGATATACAAGAAATATTTTAAATTATATTTTTGAGAGAATGGATGTTTCTCATCCTGCCATTTTTTGTTTTGTTTTGATTTTTGCCTTCAGAGCCAAGAAAGGAAATTAATAACCTGAACACGAATCATGTGGCAGGCATGAATTACTCAAATAACTCTGTTAGTTAACTGGAATTATCATCCCCATTTAATAGATGAGAAAAGTCAAGGCTCCAGGAACACTAAATGACTTAAGCAGCTAAGCCCAATCATAACGTTTCATGACTTCCAAAATCACTGTGCTTTTTTCCTATTCTCCAACTCATGCTTCCAGATTTTGCTCTGGTTATCTATCTCCCACACACACACCCCTTCACTTGTTTAAAAGATATTGTTGGAAATATAATTATGGAGGCAAATCACACACATACACCTACACTCAAAAGAAAAAGCAATTGTTATGCTTATACATTAGGACAAAGAAACTTCTACATAGAAAAAATGGGGGGGGGAGACTCCAAAGTATTAACTACTTAAAAACCCTAAAATTATAGGATCACAGGTGACTTTCATTTTTTCTTTATATTCAACATATATTGTTTTTATTTAAAAAAAGGTTTTTGATTTCAACCAAAAGTCAGTGTATGTGTATTTAAAAGGAAGATCAAAGGCAATTTTTTAAAAATAGAATGTATCACATGATGTATATTTTAGTTGTATCAAGATTATCTTCAGCTTTGACTGGAGAAAATATATTTAAGACACTCTGAAGCCAATAACATCAGCCTCATCTTAGTAAGTAGAAACGTAGAACCCAAAACTAAAATATACATTATTTAAACAAGTAAGGTTTTAGCCTTTTAAAATTCTATACAGTAACCTTATTGCTAAATTCTGTGTTAAATTCAGTATCATTTGTAGAACAAAAAAAAAGATGCACATATTTTTCTCTTAACTTACACAGCAATTCCTATGTCTACAAATACCATAACAAATCTCGGGGGGAAAATGAATCACTTACATGAAGCATATCTTCTAAATGTTTGATCATTATGATTATTTTATATGCACTATCCCCTCTAAACAAACAAAAAAGCAACCAATTTTTTAGCTAAATAAGCAATATATTCATCAAATACTTGAAGGGAAAAATAATAAAACTTAATATGAAAAAACATAAATACACTAAAATTTTAACCTACCCCTGAAAGCTAACATTTCAATGGAATCTGGTTTAAATACCTATACAGACTTCAGAATTGTCTCTAGTCAAATTTAGAGATCAACTCACTTCCTTCCAACTTCAAAAGTTCAAACTACCAACTATGAGTAGTGACTAGCCCTACTTTTTGGCTCAAAGTCTAAACTACATTTTAGGCATCCTCTTTCTTTAATTAAAAAAAAATCAGTTTACTGACTCTAAATTGGAGAACTGTAGTAGATGTAGGCTTTGTGTTTTCAAATGCCTTAGGGTTTAAGTCATGTTTTGCACACAAATACTTACTTGCTCTAAATTGATTAGTTTGTCCTTGCACAGTTAGAATTCAACTTTATTTCTAAATAAACTCGCTGGTGGATCAAGGAGCTATTTAAAACACTAAAACAACTATAAAATCCCAAGGTCAGGCTCTTTAAAAGATAATTACATTAGATTGAAGTCTCATACTATCCTGTGATTTTCAGTTTTATTCCACCAAGCACCGTTTTCCATTTGGGTCTACTGTCAGTTAACAGAAATACTGCTCAATTATTAAGATTCTATTATGTGCTTTTTAAACCCAGAAAAAGAAATAAGAACTTTTGCTTTCTATCACTAACCCCAATTTGCCAATCAAATAAATCAGAGAATATAATAAAACAAAGAAAGTAAAATTATTAAAACAGTACTGCATTTTAAAGACGACAGTGCAAAAAGCCTCGCCAAGACTCTTTTGTTACACAGGACTACAGGGATACCTACTCTGTTCTTAGGAGCACAAGAAAACCAACAGTTCATCATAGAAAGGATTTAGTTTCTCGTTGCTAATAGCAAACCACTTCGCATTAAGTTACAAATCTCTGCAGCTCAAAGAGCAAACCCTCAGAGAAACTCCTAACAAGTAACTCCGTCCTCTTTACAACTCTTCCTGTTCTACAGTCTTCATGCTGGGCTACACTTAGCTTGGATCTCTAACGATACTTTCTTCGTCTTCGGAATCCTTCTCCGCCTTCATAACGCTTGAAAATTATCTTCCTTGTTGTGCAGCACTTGATTAAGAGCAGCCCCAAATCAGGTACTGTTAACTCCTCCTATTTGTTATTCCTTAGAAGCTGTCTTTCGAAGCTGCTTCTTTGCAGGGACGCCACTGGAAAACTTGAACGGCACTCTGCATCCTGCCACCTCGATACAGCAACACAGACCAGCGTCTGTGCCTGACAAAGCTGTCCACATCCGAATCATCCTGTAAACAGTGTGTAGACTGTCTCCCATTGGTCAGGAGCTATTTTAGATTCCATAGGACTTGACAGCTGAGTGATAGATAGAGAGGAGCAGCTAAGAATATACTGCAAAAGCATGCTTCTCCTCTGAGTAATAAACTTCAGGTCTACTAGGGAAAAATGACTCAAACATATTGTAAAACATGCTTATTATATCAAAGCAACTTGGTGATATCTTGACAATGTTGTTGGGAGGCAAATTTGGTTATTCCACAAAACGATATTTAAAAAATCATTTTCAGTCTTAGCATCACCTATCATGAAGCTATAATAACCTTGATAAACAGAATATAAAATTCTATTTTAAGCAAATGTGTCACGCTTTAATTTAAGGAAGCACACACACACACAGTAACACTTTCAGATTTTCTCCATTTTCCTTGTACCCCCATCAGTCTTGTTCTGCATACAACCAGGTTTCAGCTTACAACTGTTGCCAGTCTGTCTCCTAACATGTTAAATGAGAAGAGCCAGAGGCACTGCCAAGACATTAAATAGTCTGCATTATGATGAATACTTTTCAACAAATTTTAAATTTAACTCAGTACTCTTAATTTCCAAGTTTAGCACCCTGCCTGATATGACAAGTAAATATTTCAAAGGAGGACAAATCAAATTATCTCGATTCGGGGTTTAAAAAATAAATAAATAAATAAATAAACTGATTAAATAGCAAAGGAGACAAATGAATATTAATCATTGAGCTAGATTGTAAATAAAACTCCATATGAGGACAAAGCCAATAATCTTTCCACATACTCTATGATGTTTAACATGCTTGTACCAAATTCCTTACATTATCAAGGACAATATCCACAAGCTCCAGGGTCTTTTGTACCTCTAGTTCCCACAGTAGAGTAATTTACACTTCCTCCAAAAAGACAGATTCCAGAAAACTGTTTCATGGGAATGCAAAACATCCCAACACAAGTGTTTATGGGAAGGAGGGGAACTATAGCTATACTATAGACTATGCTGCCAATTCAAAATTCCGTTATGGGAGTTCCCCTCGTGGCGCAGCGGAAACGAATCCGACTAGGAACCATGAGGTTGCAGGTTCGATCCCTGGCCTTGCTCAGTGGGTTAAGAATCTGGCATTGCCGTGAGCTGTGGTGTAGGTCGCAGACACGGCTTGGATCCAGCGTTGCTGTGCCTCTGGCTTAGGCTGTCAGCTACAGCTCCAATTCGACCCCTAGCCTGGGAACCTCCATATACCACAGGTGCGGCCCTAAAAAGACAAAAAGACCAAAAAAAAAAAAAATTCCGTTATGGAGCTCCCATTGTGGCTCAGCAGAAACGAACCTGACTAGTATCCATGAGGACACAGGTTTGATTCCTGGACTCGCTCAGTGGGTTAAGGATCCAGCGTTCCCATGAGCTGTGGTGTAGGTCACAGACAAGCTTGGATCTGGCGTTGCTGTGGCGTAGGCTGACAGCCGTAGCTCTGATTTGACCCCTAACCTGGGAAATTCCATATGCCACAGGTGTGGCCCTACGAAGCAAAAAAAAAAAAAAAATTCATTATGAATTTCATTAAAAAAAATCCATTTCCCATTATTTAAATTTAAAATATTCAGCACATACTCTAATTATAAAACATATAAGATTACACTACAATGTATCACTTTTGAAACAAGGATTTTTTTTTTTCCACATCACATTAGACATCACAATGGATTCAGAGACTCCTCCCTTCTTCAGAGGAAATCTGGAATGGAACCCAGGCCCTGTCCTTTGGTTAACAAAGCAGACACATTCTTTCTAGAAATAGGACAGCTAATACAAAGGAAATAAAAAGAAAGGAGGAAATCTGTAACAAGTAGTAAAAGCCATATATATCGCTATCTCTGCTAACTAAGGCTCAGGAGATGGGATTTATGTGCCCTCCTATACTGCGGATATCCTGAGACACCTCAGCCTCTGTGACTTAATCTCCTCTTCATACTCTCACTCCCTCCTTCCCAGCTATTTCCCAAGAACTCTAAGCCAATTCCTACCTCTCCTGTCCCCTGTGCCTGGAAGGTTCTTCCCTCATTTTTTTTGGTTATTTTTTTGGTTATCACCTCCTCAGACAGTTTCTCAAACCTCTGTATCTAAAAAGCACCAGCCCCACCCACTCCTGCCATTCTTTTTCTGCTCTGTTTCAGTTTTCTTAGTAACACTTATCAAAATCTGCCATTATATCATTTGTTTACCCGTTTATTAGCTTACTGCTATGTCTGTTATTCCTTTCAAAAATAATCAAAATAACTGGGGGTAGGGATAAGAATTCAACAGCATATTAAAAGGATTATACACCTTAAGTGGGATTTATTCTTGGAATGCAAGGATGGTTCATCACATGAAAATCAATGTAATACATTACATTAACAGAATTCAGGACAAAAATCACATGATCATTTCAATTGATGTAGAAAAATCATAAGATTCAAAATCTTTCATGATAAAAACAATAAATTGGAAATAGGAAATTACCTTAACATAATAATGGTCATATATGAAAAGCACATAGATAACATCATACCCAATGGTGAAACACTTTTTTGGCTCTAAGACCAGGAACAAGATAAGGATGCTCACTCTCATCATCTTTATTCAATACAGTCTTGAAGTCCTAGCCAGAACAATTAGAGAAGAAAAGGAAATAAAAGGTATCCAAATTGCAAAGGAAGAAGTAAAATTACCTCTGTCTGCAGATAACATGATCTTATATGAAGAAAACTCTAAAAATCCCACAAGTTAAAAAAAATATATTAGAACTAATAAACAAATTCAGCACAGGATACAAGATACAAAATCAATACACAACAATCAATTGTGTTTCTAGCTACATTAACAATGTGCAATCCAGAAAGGAAATTTAAAAAGCAATTCTACTTACAATACCATCTATAATAACACAATAATTAGGAATAAATCTAACCAAGGAAGTGAAAGACTCGTATACCAAAAACTATAAAATATTGCTTAAGGAAATCAGAGAAGATACAAATAAATGGAAAGACAGCTTGTGTTCAGACTGGAAGACTTAGTATTGTTAAACGTCAATACTACTCAAAGCAATCCATAAATTCAACACAATTTCTATCAAAATTCCAAAGGCACTTTTTGCATAAATAGAAAAATCCATCCTAAAATTCATATTGAATTTCAAGAGACCCCAAATAAACAAATGATCTTGAAATAGAAAAACAAAGTGTAGGTCTCATACCTGCTAATTTCAAAATATACTACAAAACCAAAGTAAACAAAACAGTATGGTACTGGCATAAAGATACATGCATATATATTTGTGTGTATATATATATATACAGATCAATGAAATAAAGAAGCCGAAATAAACACTCATATATATGTTCAAATCACCTTTGACAAGGGTGCTAATAAGACCAGTGGATGGGGAAAGGACACTCTCCTCAACAAACGATGCTGAGGAAACTGGATACCCACATGCAAAAGAGTGAAGTTGGACCCTTATCTTACACCATATACAAAAATTAATTGAAAACGATTAAGGACCTAAATTTAACATTCAGCTATAAAACTTCTAAAAGAAAACATAGGGGAAAACTCCTTAACAATGATTTCTCAGATATGACATCAAAAGCACAAGCAACAAAAGCAAAAACAGATAAATAGGACTGCATCAAACTTAAAAACCTCTGTACACCAAAGGACACAAACAAAAGAGTGAAAAGGTAACCTAGAGAATGGGAGAAAATATTTCCAAATAATATATCTGATAAACGGTTAACATGCAAAATATATAAAGAACTATAACTCAATTGTAAAGAAACAAAGAACCCAATTAAAAAATGGGCAAAAGACTTGAACAGACATTTCTCCAAAGATGATATACGAATGATCAACAAGCATACAAAAAGATGCTCAAAATCGTTAATCATTAGAGAAACACAAATCAAAATCATAGTGAGAGATCACTTCATACCTATTAGGATGGATACTATCAAAAAAAAACAGAAAATAATAAGTGCTGACAAGGATGTGGAGAAATTAGAACCCTCGGGCACTATTAATGGGAAAGAAAAATGGTGTAACCACTGTGGAACACAAGATGGAGGTTCCTCAAAAAATTAAAATTAGAACTACCATATGATCCAGTAATCCCCCTTCTGGGTATATATCTGAATGAACTGAAAGTAGGTTCTCAGAGAGGTATTTACATACCATATTCAATGCAGAATTGGCAATTCACAATAGGCAGGAGGTGAAAGCAACCCAAATGTCCACTGATGGATAAATGAATAAACAAAACATGATATATACATGCAATGAAATATGATTCAGGCATAAAAAGGAAGGAAACTGTCACATGCTACACCATGTACAAATCTTGAGGACATTATAAAAAGGAAGGAAACTGTCACATGCTACACCATGTACAAATCTTGAAATAAACCCCAGCCCCCCCAAAACAAACATTGTATGATTCCATTTATATTAGCTAGCTAAAGTAGTCAAATTCATAGAAACAGAACACAAAATGGTGGTTCTCAGGGGTTGGGGGAAGACGGAAATGGGGAGTTGTTTAATGGATATAGTACTTCAGATTTGCAAGATAAAATACTTCTGGTGGAAGTTCTCTTGTGGCCCAGTGGAAGAAAGAAAGAAAGACAGAAAGGGAAAGAAAGAAAGACTGAAAGACAGACAGACAGACAGACAGACAGACAGAAAGAAAGAAAGAAGAGAGGGAGAAGAGAGAGAAAAAACAAAGAAAGAAAGAAAGAAGAAAGAGAGAGAGAGAGAAAGAAAAAGAAAGAGAAAGAAAAAGGAAGGAAGGAAGGAAGGAAGGAAGGAAGGAAGGAAGGAAGGAAGGAAGGAAGAATGAATTCTGGTGTTAATTTATACAACAATGTAAATACACTTAACATTACTGAAAGGTTCACTTAAAAATGATGGTAAACTGTGTTTTTCAACCACAATTAAAAATAAAAATAATAAAAGAAATGCAATCTCTCACAATGTCATTAGCATGATTCACATTAATTAATAATCTTGTAAAAAATAAAATCAAGAGGTGAGGGCATAAATGAAACAAGATTAGCTATAAGTTAATAAATGTCAAACCTGAGGTATGGGTGTTCATTGGTGTTCATTATACTAAACATTCTCCCAACTTCTGTATATTTCATGTACTTCTGATACATGGTCTAATAAATCTGATTAATATATAAATTTTTAAACTATAATTACATGTTTATTACTAAGGCCCTTCACTGATTCACTAATATGGCAAGAAAAGCAGTATATCTTTTCCACCCTATCCTCTCTGAATTAAAATAAAGCTACTGTTCCCTGATGACTTAGCAGGTTAAGGATCAGGCATTGTCACTGCTGTGGCTCAGGTCACTGCTGTGGCGTGAGTCACTGCTGCAGTGTGGATTTGATCCCTGGCCCAGGAACTCCTGCATGCCATGAGTGCAGCCAAAAATAAAATAAAACAAATAAAATAAAAAATTCAATGAAATAAAAAATGAAATGAAATAAAATAAAATAAGACAAAGCCATTAACGGAGTTCCCATCATGGCTCAGCAGTAACAAACCCGACTAGTATCTATGAAAACTCGGGTTCACTCCCTGGCCTCACTCACTGGGTTAAGGATCCTGTGTTGCCATGAGCTGTGGCGTAAATCACAGACTTGACTCAGATCCCACGTTGCTGTGGCTGTGGTATAGGCCTACAGCTACAGCTCTGATTCGACCCCTAGCCTGGGATGCTAGGGGTGCAGCCCCAAAAAGACAAAAAAATAAATAAAGCTATTAACATTTCAACATATCTTGGTGAACCCACAGCCATACCCTTACAAAATGAGCCCTATGCCATCGAATGAAAGCATTCTAAAAATAAGTAGTACGGTAACATTTTAACCACATAAATATATTTCTATACTTCAGCATTGGATTAGTACTAAAAGAAGATATTCATCAAACTCAGAATGCAGCAAACTAACATATGTATGTATAGTAAAAGTCAAAATACAGCTGTTCCTAGAGAATAAATATAATATTCTAACACAAAGCAGTTATTTCACTACATCTACCTAAATAGATGATTCCTTAAACTCTAAATCACCATAAAGGAAATCACTTAAAAGTTCTGACAGTGACTCCCTCATAATAGCACAACTGTAAATTCCTATCTTTTTCAGAAATTATTTTAAATTTTAAGTGTTTTAAAGTAATGCATCTTTAATGGAGAAAATCTGTAATACACTTAATTTTATATAATTATAATAGAGGTGATCTATAATCCCACAATGCAGAAAAAAAATTACTAAAAATTTTGTATATTAACCTCTAATTTATTTTCAGTTAAAAGGTCTAATCAAGATTTTTTAAATATAAATGAATCCAAAAGTTAATTCACTTCCTCAATATTTAGAAGATTTCCTGAGAATTTTATAGGGGCAAATAACAAGAAGACTTTAAAATATGTACAAATTCATATAAAGTAGTTTTATATTAAAGGGGTAAACACAACAGGTCACAGTTAAAATGAATTGAAGACCAGTTTTAGACTAAAGGCAATTTTTGATACATTATCGAAAAGAGAAATATATAGGATGACCACAAAACTTTCACAGAAAACTGCTTAAGACCAAGACGAATCATACTAAACGAAAGTACCTAATTCACAGCTATTCATCATTTCAGTATCACAGACCCCTTGAAAAAGCTGATGAAAGAAATGGACCCTCTTTTAAAAATTATATATAAGCACATAATCATAAAATTTACAATTATTTTCAGGGGATTGATTGATCTACTCTCTACAAATATGGAGTCCATGAACCCCAAGATCAAAAACTCCTAATATGGATAAAACGAAGCAGCAAAAGTTTTGTCTTTTATATAATGTTTATAAAATAAGTACTGAATAACTGCCAGAAGATGGGATATTTATTTGTCCAGTAAAAATTTATTGATCATCTATGTGTAAAGGGATATAAACACCTGACTCAGGAATTCCTGTTGTGGCTCAGCAGTAACGAACCTGGCTAGTATCCATGAGGATATGTGTTCCATCCCTGGCCTTGCTCAGTGGGTTAAAGATCCATCATTGCTGTGAGCTGTGGTGTAAGTCGCAGATGCAGCTCGAATCCTGTATTGCTGTGGCTGTGGCGCAGGCCAGCAACTGTAGCTCCTTTTTGACCCCTAGCCTGGGAAACTCCATATGCCACAGGTGCAGCTCTAAAAAAAGCAAAAAAAAAAAAAAAAAACTTTACTCAAAATATATAATCTTTGATATGTGCTATGCCATATGTTAGGTGCTGGATATACCATAAGGAACAAAACATACATGAGACTTGGCCTCAGTCAATTCACAGCAATAAAATCCAGTCACTTTCTTCAAATGATCTCACAATATAAAAGACAGACAGATACGTATGTAAACATGGACATAATCAAAATATACTGCTGTAATACCACATTAATTACATGTAAGGTATAGAAGTAGTTCAACAGAGGGAAAAATCAGAAAAGATTTTAGAAAAAAATGACTAAACTATCTACCAAAAGACAGGTAAAAAAATCATCAGGTTTGAAATAGCACAAATTAAGGCAACTTGTAGCCCTTTATGGTTTACAGAGCATTTCATATTCATGATCTATTAATTAAAATGCACTCACAAATGACTCCCATACACATCTACAATCCATGTTTTTCTAAGTTCCAGGCCCATGTAATCAAATCTTGACAATTCTTGTTCAGTGTCTTAAAAGTACTTGCATGTCCCCAACTAAAAACACATTCCTCCTCCTGAAATCTGATCCTACCCCAAGGTTCACTAATGATCCACCTAATTGTACAAGACAGAATCCTAGAGATGAGTCTGGACATCTGCCTCTACTTGGACCTCCGTCACCAAAACCTGGTGACTTTACTTCCCCATTATCTCCATGTCCGTCAACATTACCCTGCCACTTCAAGTTAGTACCATCCCACACCAGGACGATTATATTCATCTCTCAACCAGTCTGTCCATATTCATTCCAGTCCCTTCTCTTGTATTCTCCACACTGCAGCCAGAATGATTTTTTCATCCATATACCCTGTCCCGCACCACAAATAAAATCCACCAGTACGTTTTTTTTGGTTTTTTTTTGCTTTTTCAGGGGCACACCCACTGCAAATGGAAGTTCCCAGGCCAGGGGTCGAATCAGAGCTACAACTGCCAGCCTACACCACAGCCACAGCAACATGGGATCTGAGCCACATTTGTGACCTACACCACAACTCACTGCAATGCTGGATCCTTAACCCACTGAGCAAGGCCAGGGATCCAACCCACAACCTCACGGTTCCTAGTCAAATTCGTTTCTGCTGCGCCACAATGGGAAGTACGAAGTTTTCTATTCTTATAGGAGAAAGACAAATTTTTTTACAATGTCTACATATCCCTGAACAATGTGACCCCTACTACCTCCCTCAGCCTCATCATATGAATTTTTTTTTTCTTATTAGGGCCGACCTTGCAGCATACGGAAGTTCCCAGGCTAGAAGTCGAATCAGAACTGCAGCTGCTGGCCTACACCACAGCCACAGCAATGACGGATCCAAGCCATGTCTCCAAGCCGCACCACAGCTCACGGCAACACCAGATCCTTAACCCACTGAGCAAGGCCAGGGATCGAACCCACATCTTCATGGATACTGGTTGGGTTCATTACCACTGAGCCACAACAGGAACTCATCATATGAAATATTAACACTGCTGTGCATATGACACATGCAGAAATTGAGTTACTAGAAGATTATGGGATTTTATATAAGGCAGTTGTAATTAGCTGCATAATGATTAGAGAATCTTATTGTTATGACTCGTCCAGTGCTTTCCACTAAGTAAGCTATTTCCATTTCTCAAATCATCTGAAAATAAATCTTTGATGTAAAAATACAAGTATCTTTACAAAATTAAACAGCATAAACTTAGACGTCCTTTATAGAAATAAAAAAAGGATACGAACTTCTATATTTGCATATGCAAACTTTAATGAAGTACCTACTACATGTCATGTATGGAGCCTGGGATATAAAAGTGAGTAAAACAGCAACAGTTTCTCTCTTTTTAAACAACTTTATTGAAGTATAACTCACATGCAAAAAACAGTATATATTTAATGAATACCACTCAATGAGTTTGAAAATAAGTACATACCAGTAAAACCATCACTATTTCAAGGCCATAAACATATCAAAGTCTCTCTTCTAATGGAATTGATGTTCTAAAGGAAAAAGACTAGGTTAAACAACTAAGGAAAACAAAAACTATCAGCTGAGTAAAGGGAAGGTGATGAAATGCTAGGGACAGACTATTAGGCTGGGTAACCCAGAAAACTCTGAGAGGGTGATATTGACAACAGGATCTGAATGAAAAGGAAGAACCAGCCTGGAAGAATTTATATTTCTCAAAGAGAATAAGCAGTGAAAGGAGCCTGGCCTGTGTGAAAGTTGGCCAGTTTGGCTGACACAGAATGAATAAGAGAGATCACAGAATGAGAGGGGAGGAGGGGGCAGGCACCTTCAGATCTAAAATGTGACATTCCCCAGTTTTGTCATCAAAATTTTTCAAAAGGGACTTATTTAGGAACTAAGGCAACTCTTTTTCATAAGGTTCTCCTGGCTACTTTAAAATCAAGTCTAAAAAAGTAATTCATCCTATTTATTTTTACTTCCAAGCATTTATAACGAACAATAACCAGCTCAATCTTAACTTGCCTTGAAATGTCTGTAAGATTTACCAATGATCTTAACAAAATAAATATCATAATCTACCTCACCCACCTCAGACCTAGAAATCTAAACAAACTTTGCAGAGAACTACACTAAAGAATCTAACATAAAAGAAAAATAGGACCCTCAAATCAATATTTCACAATCACATCCTCAAGATAAGGCTCTTCAAGAAAAAGAACTTAGAGGCAACTAAAGTCTTCTGGGGAGGGGGGGCTAAATAAAAACTGAATATGTACATTTACGCAAATTCCTCTAAATATCTAATTAAAACAAAGTACTACAGGCTTCCACAGTAACCCTATAATTATCACCATTCCGTTACACCCAAGACAAGCTCTGCCACCAGTAAAAATGGAGCAAACAGCAGAAAGCAAAGCTCATGAAGCATAAACATTCCTTGAAGATTAGCTGCACAATTAAGACTGTTCAGCAGTTCATTGGATTGATGGTAGTTAGAAATATTTCCCCCATTCCATTTAGTCCAAAGGTTACTTATCCTTCTTATATAACAGCAAATTAGAGCCTACATAATAGAAAAGGGGGAAAAGAATGTTAAACTAGGAAAACAAAAGCTAAACATCCAGTTTTTCCCTATCTTTATTTAATTAGGCCCCATCCACTTCTCTTATCCTCTCAAGCCTTCCACTGAATGATCTGAAAGTACTATATAGTCAGGACTCAATGGAACAAATAGAAGAAAGGGAAAATTATATCCCATCAATCATTTTTTTGACCAAGACAGTAACATGCTTAATCCTTCTTTATTGGATTTCTCTACATAAAAATGTCAAGGACAAAAAGACAATAATAATAATTATTATATATTATTTATAGATTTATTAGTTTAATAATCTTAAGGACTATAGGTACTATGGAATCTAAAAACAACTTCAAACAACTGGAGTTAAAAACACTCAGGACTGCTTTAACAAGATCTCCGAACCACTCAGTTTGATTCTATTCTAGTCTGTTATATAAATACCAGACTGTCTACCCCTCCCTATTGCAGGTATTTGCTCCTTGATTAGAACTGTCTAGTCACCCCAAAGAGTTTATTTAAAATATAGACGGGAAACTGCCTCTCCAATTTTAACAAGTATCATTCGTTTCATAATGTTACTTATTCCACTCTTCCTCATCAGAAGAATCATTAAATCCTAAAGTAAATATATACGTAGATCTTAAAACACAGCAAATTAAAAATGCATATCATATAAGAATGGAGCTCTCAGGGTGGACAAGTTAACATTTTGTTAAGATCCCAAATAAGTTAACATTTGTTAAGCAATTGGTTATTTGGGAGAAATAAATAGAAACTTTGTCCCCCAAATTTATTCAAATTGGTTTTTTAAATACCTAAATGTTCTGAGCAAAAATTTTAAAATATAAAGGTAAAAGCCAAGAATAGATTATCCCCCTACCCCACCGTACACACCAACGAACAGAGTAATAACTCTAGTGAGTTTTAATGAACATATTTGCTAACATCTGACATATACATATATGTATCTCAAAACAGAACAAATTTAGGAAGCATTCTATGTTTATTCCTGACAAAGTAAAAAGCAAAACAGATATACTTATAAAAGAGCCTTTGATAGTGTTTAACCACAATGAAAAACAAGAGATATTTTTGTTTCTTTGGCTTCTATTTTCCTTTTTTTTTTTTTTTTTGGCTTTGCAAAAATACATTAACTAAACAAAAATATGTTTGCTAGAACTCAAAAGATCCTTCAAGAATTAAACTGATAACAGATCTTATACTACTAGCCAATATTTTTAAAATAAAAAATGGGAACTATAAAGATATGTACATATACTACAGAGTTATATGAAAATGCATGTTATTCATAAACACATTAGAAGTTAATCACTTTTCTTTATATTTCTTAAATGAATAATTGTTCTATACTGGAGTTCCCGTTGTGGCTCAGTGGTTAACGAATCCAACTAGGAACCATGATGTTGCGGGTTCGATCCCTGGCCTTGCTCAGTGGGTTAAGGATCCGGCGTTGCCGTGAGCTGTGGCGTAGGTTGCAGACGCGGCTCAGATCCCACGCTGCTGTGGCCCTGGCGAAGGCCGGCGGCTACAGCTCCTGTTAGACCCCTAGCCTGGGAACCTCCACATGCCGCGGGTGTGGCCCTAGATAAGGCAAAAAGACAAAAAAAAAATAAAATAATTGTTCTATACAAACAATTATTTGTGCATAACTCTTCCCATAGATCTAGTTTACACAGGATTTCTTTCCAGTGAGTCTTAACATATTTCTCCCATGTTAAAAATACATGACCAATTAATAAAAAGAATGCATATTAGGTCTATTAAAAAAAAACATAGCATTTAAAATAAAGATTCAATTTCAAAAATTTTTAAGAAATACTTCTAAGTGCTTTATATACATAATTGTTAAACTGTAAGTAGCATTCTCTAAATCATATTGTTATTTCTACTTTCCAAACAGGGCATAAGGACACTAAGCAATTTAGGAGTTCCCGTCATGGCTCAGTGGTTAACGAATCCAACTAGAAACCATGAGGTTGCAGGTTCGATCCCTGGCCTTGCTCAGTGGGTTAAGGATCCGGCATTGCTGTGAGCTGTGGTGTAGGCTGCAGACGGGGCTCAGATCCTGCGTTGCTGTGGCTGTGGCGAAGGCCGGCAGCTACTGCTCCTGTTAGACCCCTAGCCTGGGAACCTCCATATGCTGCGGGTGCGGCCCTAGATAAGGCAAAAAGACAAAAAAAGAAAAAAAAAGAAACTAAGCAATTTACAGTGTTGGGCTGTGCAGCCACTATTAATTCCTTAGACTAGATTTGTAACTTATATTGACATACAGAACATGGAAGAAGTGACCTTGTAGAACTCTGAATTTAAGTCTCAAGAGAGCTTGCAGCTTCCTATCTTGGACTGCTGCTGACACAGTGTAAACAAGCTAGTCTCCTAGAATGAGAGAGATCTTGAGAAAGAGCCCAGCCATCCAGCCATGCAATCCAGCATAAAGTGCCACACACATCATTGTGGCCAATTTAGACCACCCAGCCCTAGAGGCTCTACCACATGACATGATGGCAGCCACATGAGTAACACCAGACAAGAACAGTGGAACAACCAGGCAGCAGAGCCCAACCTAAATTGCTGACCTGTGGAGTCAGCAGCAAGTAAAATAGCTGTTGTTTTAAGCCATTAAATTTAAACCTAAAAATGTCTGAATCCAGGGCCTAGACTCTCTCTACTAACTAAAGCTGCAATTTACTATTTAGTTTGAAAACAAATATATCTTGCAGTTTAATTCAATTTTACAGATAAAAGAGCAACCAAACAAAAATAAGTTTACTTTTTTAATCCATTATCTAAATAAAAGGGATGAGCTGAACAAAGACATATACCCTTTTAGCAATATATATATGTGTGTGTATATATATATACACACATATATATGTGTGTATATATATATATATATATATAAATACTTTCTTAGGGCCGCATTTGTGCCATATGGAAGTTCCCAGGCTAAGGGTCGAATCAGAGCTACAGCTGCCAGCCTATGCCACAGCCATAGGAATTCAGAATCTGAGCCACATCTGCAACCTACACCACAACTCATGGCAATGCCAGATTGTTAACCCACTGAGCGAGGCCAGGGATCAAACCAGCATCCTCATGGATTCTAGTCGAGTTTGTTAACCACTGAGCCATGAAGGGAACTCTCCTTTTACAATTTTAAAAGAAGGTAAATAGATACATACAATGAATTCTGCAATTGTAATAATACGAAGCTGATAAAATTTTATAGAAAAAGTACTTTCTCTTCCTTTCCAAAGATACACAAATATTCATTTAAAAACTAATAGGCCCACACACATATTTCATCCACAAAAACTGAACTTAGCATGCAACCTAAAAGAAAATCTGAAAGGCTCTGCAATGAAAAAATTAAGAAATTATTAATTTTATGAATTTAATAAAATATGTGGCTTTTAACAATAAGATATTGCTAGTATAAGGTTTAGTAAGTATACATTCATACTTGAATGGAAACACTGAACTAGGAGTGGACCATTACAGGGCAAGAACCACAAGCCCCTTTTCTATGTATTCTTTAAGGGTCGGCAAATATTTTCTGTAAAGGCATAGATGGTAAATAGTTTAGGATTTGTAGGCCATGCAGTCTCTTTTGTAACTAGTCAACTCTGTCATTACAGAATGAAAACAGCCACAGACA
Organism: Catagonus wagneri; assembly: GCA_004024745.2. Lineage (NCBI taxonomy): Eukaryota > Metazoa > Chordata > Mammalia > Artiodactyla > Tayassuidae > Catagonus > Catagonus wagneri. The sequence goes on along the minus strand of PVHT021183528.1, from coordinate 10,901,685 downwards.
ATATATAAAAAATAAACATTGCTGTGCTCCAATTAAGTTTTATAAAAATAGGCAGTGGGCCATTGTTTGCCAACTCATTTTTATTTATTTTCTTCTCTTTAGGGTCACAACTGCATCATATGGAAGTTCCCAGCCTAGGAATCAAACTGGAGATGCAGCTGCCAGCCTATACCACAGCTACGGCAACACCAAATCTGAGCCACATATGTGACCTACATGCAGCTCAAAGCAACACCAGAACATTTAACCTACTAAGGGAGGCCAGGGATCGAACCCGCATCCTCATGGATACTAGTCAGGTTCTTAACCCACTGAGCCACGACAGGAACTCCCAGTTTGCCAACCCATTTTAGATGTTTAAATATCTTCAGCCAAAATACATCTAGTTTATTAGTTGTGATCAAGCTAATTTGTTTGCTGCCTTGCCATGAGACCTATTAGAAAGAACTTTCTGTATTCATATTCTACTCTCTGCAAAATAATACTACGCAGAGAGTATAGCGTATGTATATACGATGGGAAATTTTATGTGACAATTTGTCTTGGCTATGATGTCCAGTTGTTTGGTCGAACATGAGTCTAAATGTTTCTACGAAGGTATTTTTACAGATGTGATTAACATCTGAAATCAGCTGACCTGATGTAAAGATTACCCTTGATAATGTGAAGTTGGCCTCATCCAATGACTTGAAGTCCTAAAGAGGAAAAACTGAAAATTCCCAGAGAAGAAGCAATCCTGCCTCATGACTGTAACACAGAAATCCTGCCTGAGTTCCTAGCCTGCCCACCTGCCTTACACACGTTAGATTTTCCAGTCCCCATAATCATGTAAGCCAATTCCTTAAAGTATATAAATCCCTCTCTTAGATGTAGAGATATCTATGAGATATGGATATATAGATCTCTCCTATTCTTTTTCTCTGGAGAACTTTGATTGATACAATATATTAAGGTAATATGACCTTAAATTTTAAAAATACTTAGATTTCTGTGCAGTACTCAAAAGTATGTGAGAAAGTTGTGGTAGACAGTATTATTATTTGAGATTATTCAAACCCCTCCCTTGCAAGATGATTTTATATATATGTGTACACATACACTCATATGTATATGTGTAGATTATATAATGTAGAATACACACACACACCCACACACATACACAAAAATACCCACATACATGCAGATGTGGGATTTGTGCATATCTCACAGGAAAAGAATAGACATCCTTAGGTTATTAATTTTGGGACTGCCCACATCACACGTTTTGGCCAATAGAATGTGAAGAGATGTACATCATATCTAAGCAAAAACTTGAAGCAGCAACTTGAGTTTGGGCCACTCTTGCTTTAGTACTTTGTCAGGAGATTGCCATATTTCACATAGAGGTTGCTTCTTCAGCCTTGGTTTTGGAGGGGAGTCACAGGCTAGTTCTTTAGAGCTGACCCACAATCTACAACATAAGCTTAGGAAATACAAGTTTGTTGTTTTGAGAAACCACTGAAATTAGGAGGCAATTACTACAACAAAGCTGAACACGGCAGAAATTAGCAAAGTAGGGCGCTATCTTCATCACCACCACCATCAAAAAAATATGTATCTGTGATGTAAGCATTGAGGCCAGGTAGCAGACAGCAAGAAAACTGTTACTGGAGATTGAAAAAGATGGCAAACCATAAAATGCAGTGGTAAATAAAACTGTTCAGTGTAAAAAATTAGACAACTTGGTGAAAAGACTGAACTTATGATTGGCATCTAGAGTGGGAGGGGGTGGTCTTATGGGACTGAGCCCTTAACCTGTAAGGTCTGAGCTAACTCTGGGTAGTGTCAGAACTGAGTTACATTGTAGGACACCCAGTCAGTGCGCAAGAGGAATTGGAGAATTGCTTAGTGTGGAAAAACCCACACACACTTGGGAGTACAAGGGTATTGAGTTGTGAGTAAAGGAAACAAATGTTTTCCTTTCATCCAATAAACCCTTTCAGTGAAACAAAGTGGCTTGGAGGGGAACTCCCCACAGGAAGAGACTAAGGATATGGTCCCACAGAAGCTTGGTAAGCTCAGGATAATTATATTGACATGTAGAGAAAAAAATGCACATCTCGGGAATTCCCATTGTGGCGCAGCAGCAATGAATCCAACTAGTATCCATGAGGATGAGGGTTTGATCCCTGGCTTCGCTCAGTGGGTTAAGGATCCGGCATTTCCATGAGCTGTGTTGTAGGTTGGAGATGTAGCTTGGATGCTGCGTTGCCGTGGCTGTGGCGTAGGCCGAAAGCTGAAGCTCTGATTTGACCCACTAGCCTGGGAACTTCCATATGCCAAGAGTGCAACCCTACAAAGCAAAAACAAAAAAGGAAAGAAAAAAAAAGCCCATCTCAAAGAGTTGAGGATACAGTTATTAGCACATGGATCTGACTAAAACTGAATAGATTAAATTGGATAGATTAAAATTGAATAGACAAAAGACAACTTTCAAAACAACCCCTAGCCTGAGTTAAGGGTTTGTTACTATTCGATATCATCTTTTGAGTCCCCAGATTTCTACAGGCTAGAAGCAGGCCAGGAAAGCTACTCAACACATAATCTCATTCCCCAGCCAAAAGGGTATACCTTCCAATACTCTGTTCAAATATGGATGAGGAAGATATGTTAAAGGAATCACCTCACAACGGCCACACACACACACACAAAAAAAAAAAAACACGGACTGGGAAGTCTCAAATAGAAGTAAAACCAGGGCCTAATCAAGGAACATTCTTCAGTGCCAAGAAAACATTTACCCAACAATATGCTAACAACTGCCAGAGACCAGTGACTCCACTCCTCCCCATTCTTAACAGGAGTGTTTACTGTGGATAGCCTAACCCTGTTCCATTAGTGTATGCTGGAGAGATGGAGGGTGGAAGATAACTGGTCTCTGGGTCAAGAAAATCTACATACTGAAATGATGTAGACATTCTAACATGGTTTAAGACTTTAATATGATTGAAAGAAATTCTTGGGAGTATTTTTCTTGAGAGAGGGATAAATAAATCTTGTATGCAGAAGGGGAGGAAGTTAGTATTTGTGGTCAAGAGGACAGACTGTGGTCAATTAGATTACTGTTCACTATTTACCATACCCATCCTTGGAAGAGGTTACTATCAGCCCTGCCTATTGACTTACAACAATTTGCCTATGCCTCCAGTGGGAAGAATATTTGTCCCTGTGCCTCACTGACTTTGAGCCTAGCCAGGTGTCATGCTCTGGCAGTCATGAAGCACTCCACACCTGACAGAAGCTTTATGAGGTACTGCAAGTTTGAGCCAGCCCTCTGAGTTCTAGTACCATTCAAATGGCATGTCTAGACAGAGGCTGCTCCTTCAGTATGTCTTAGAATGAAAACAGGAGGAGTAGAGCCACTCTGCACAGGCAGCCCAGAGTGCACATGTAATGTAATGTGGGTTCAAGCCATCAAGATCTGGGGGTTACTTGTTTCTGCAGCAAAGATATCTAATACAGAAATCAAATGAAACAAGTGGCAAAAGAGGGAGGAATTCTGTGGTGTAGCTATTATTTTGGTAGCTGAATATAGTGCTAGATGTCTATGATTAATAGATGAGTTCAGTTAATGAAGGAGCTACATTTCTACAGCAGCTTAGGGGCATGGGTTAGTATAGACTCTACAAAGGATAAATCAGTTCAGTTTAGCTGTTGGAAATGAGGTTGCGGCAAAAACAAAACTAAGGTTACAAACCTGGTAAATTAACATTTATTGTTAATAATAAACACTTTATACATACTTCACACAGTCCTGAACTATTGAGGACACTTCACACAGTCTTCAATCATTTTTTGTGTAACCAAAAAATAATTTTATTACCATCTTGATTTTCCACACAAAGAGAAAAAAAAAAACTTAGAGAAGTTTAGTTACTTGCTAACATGAATTAGCTACCAAGTGACAAAGTGAAATTCAAATTCTAGATGATCTAACTCTAAACTTCAACTTTTTTCTATACCATGCTGTCAAAAAAAGTTACAGATTAGTAATCACTCCATAAAAGGAATAATTTGGTCTTACACTATTTATCAACTCAACAAAATAGATGGAAGAGAAAGTGATATCATGAACTTAACTCTAAGACTGAATCCTATTAAATATATTATGCATAAAGAATTTTCTTTTATAGTCTAAAATGTTCTTATTAATGTGACAACCAGCAATCTAATACATTTTTTTAACTTTAGACTACAATAATTCAGAATTTTAAAGATCCAGATAAGTGATGGCTTAAATTTACTTTGTCAATATGAAAAAGATTTCCCAAGCAAATTAATGATGCATTAAACTGACTGGTGATGCATTTTAGATTAAAAAAGCAAACATTCTGGAGTTCCTGTTGTTGCTCAGCAAGTTAAGAATCTGACGTAAAGGAGTTCCCGTCGTGGCTCAGTGGTTGACGAATCTGACTAGGAACTATGAGGTTGCGGGTTCGATCCCTGGCCTTGCTCAGTGGGTTAAGGATCCGGTGTTGCCGTGAGCTGTGGTGTAGGTTGCAGAAGCGGCTCAGATCCCACATTGCTGTGGCTGTGGCGAAGGTCGGCAGCTACAGCTCCTGTTAGACCCCTAGCCTGGGAACCTCCACATGCCGCGGGTGCGGCCCTAGATAAGGCAAAAAGACAAAAAAAAAACGAATCTGACATAAGTTTCTTAAGGATGTAGGTTCGATCCCTGGTCTCACTTAGTGAGTTAAGGATCTTCACTGCCATAGGCTGCAGCACAGATGGCAGATATGGCTCAGATCTGGTGTTGCTGTGGCTCTGGCACAGACCTGTGGCTGTAGCTCTGGTTTGACACCTAGCCTGGGTATTTCCATATGCCACAAGTGAGGCCCTAAAAAGAAAAAAAATTTTAAATACTTTTAAACTATTTAATAGTCCTTACACTACCCATATAAACAATAAGTTATTTTTATTACAATACATATTCATAATAGAAAAATTAGACAAGACTAATACATATTTTTTAAAAAGCAGAAAAGAAAACCTATCAAAATCATATTAAAGGATAAAAAAACTTTATATTTTGTTACATATCCTTTCCAGACTTTTCAATACCTAGAGATGCACATTTACTTTTAAATCAAAATATACATATTACATTTAAGTGATTATTCTTAGTATGAGTTCAATAGAATTGCTTATGAATGAATATTTCTAACTTGGAGAATTCCAAAGTGTATTCAAATATCAATCTTTCTGGCTCCCTCTGCTGGACATTAAAAAATCAGAACTAAATTCAGTTTCAGAACTAAGAAGCACTAATTTATCATTACTAAAAATATCTTTAAGAACTTAACTGAATGTATAATTTGGCCAGAAAATGTAAACTAGTCTATTTTTGAGTGTGTTCCTATTAGCCAACCAGAATGATAGCAGAAAACCCTAGACTGAATGCCCAGCTAGATTACTTATTTGCTAACAAACTTGGTCAAATTATTCCTTCTGAGGATCAGTTTCTTCATCTTTAAAATGAAGCTAATATCAACCACCTCATTAATTATAAGAGTCAGAGTTAACAGAATAAGTACAAAATAAATGGCAGCACCCGCCAGCAGCAGCAGCAAGGCGCTGAGTTGTGGTTGGGCAGCGTTAACTATTAAAGAATTACCATACAACTATCAAATTTAAATATACTAACTTTTAAAATGCAAACTTATTGTATTTACACTCTTAATAATGTCCTATTACTCTCAAAATCAAAACCCTTGGAATTCCCTGGTGGCTCAGCCACTTAAGGATTAGGTGTTGTCACAGCCGTTGCTCGGGTCATTGCTGTGGCATGGGTTTGACCCCTGGTCTGGGAACTTCTGCATGTCATGGGTACAGTCAAAAAAACAAAAAAAATCAAAATCCTTAACACGATCTCTAAGATTCTTTAAGGTCTTGTCCCTGCTGACCTCGGAAGTGTAACCTTGAAGCTGGATACTCTCTCCCCAGACCTCCAATCTCTCCTCATAGTGAAGTTCTTCAAAAGTAGCGAGTTTCCTCACACAGTACCTGAGAACAGTGTTTCCCTCCTCTATGCTGCTAAATAACAACTTATTTTTTTAGATCTCAGCTCAACTTTTAAAGAGACACTTTCTGTGACTTCCCAGGCTAAGTCAGGCCTTCCTTATTGTATATTCTGATACACCTCTCCTTCACAGAGTTTATTACACAGAGCTGTAGCTTTATATTTAAGTGTGTTAGCACTGTAACACTGTCTTCCCCACTTGTCTGTTTACAAGTTCCTGAAGAGTAGGGAGTAGTACACTGTATCCTCACAACCCAGCCACTTGACTGCAGAGTAGCACTTAAGTATCTGTTGAGAGACTGAATAAACTTAAATTAACAAATACTGAAATCAAAAGAATTCTTTCTAAACCTGACTACTTCAGATTAAAAGGTGGCCATATGAATGTAAAATAACATTACGAATATTTTGTTTTGTATTGCTTCTCAGGAAGGCTGGCATTCATAAAGTCTGAGAGATAATAATAATACAGATATATCTTTAACACACACACTCACAGCAAAAGTTGTGCCTTTCAAAGAGAAGAATTTTTTAAGAGCACAGAAACCTAAATATATGATAGCCCTTTAACACTTCCGATTGAAATATTTTAAAAATTGTGTTTGTGGCTTGTTTAGTAACAAATATTCAGCTGAAAATCTGTGTGTGGCTTGTTTTGTAACAAATATTCAGCTGAAAATCTGTCTGAAATGTAGTGTTTTATGCTGTACTACAGTTTTATTTTTCAAGGAAATCTGTGGTTAGCGAATTGGTAGAGCTAGTAATAACCAGCTAAAAGGTGTGCTTCATGCTTTCTTTCAGAAGTACGTATACTGCACTATTTTAAACCAACACATATCTCTAATTGCCTTAAAGTGTGAACTTTTTACAGATTTAACTCCTTCCTTAAACAGTAAGCATTCCCAAATATATAAATTTGAGCCCCAAATAGCTATTCTTCTATTCATTTATACCAAGTCAGAAAACAGATATTGAAAGCTCCAATCAAAAAAAAGCAGCAAAATTTGCAACACATCCCTCAAATTCAAATCTTATTTGATAGATTTTTGTCATAATTTGATGATTTTAGCAAATCCTCTGCCTCCAAAAGTGCAATTGTTTTTTCACCACAAACTGCATTATGATGTACGCAAAAATCTAAAAATTAACCAAGAGCTGGCAGCTATGGAATGCAGGATAAGAAAAGACTTGAGGAGTTCCCATCGTGACTCAGTGGCAACGAATCCAACTAGTATCCATGAGGATGCGAGTTTGATCCCTGGCCTCCATCAGTGGGTTAAGGATCCGGCATTGCCCTGAGCTGTGTAGGTCACAGTCATGGCTTGGATGCCATGTTGCTGTGGCTGTGGTGTAGGCCGGCAGCTACAGCTATGATTTGATCCCTAGCTTCCATAAGCCTCAAGGGCGGCTCTAAAAAAAAGCCAAAAAAAAAAGGCTTGAATTCTTTATATTTTCTGTCTTTTCTAAAATGAATACTGTTCTATTCAAGCTTCTTCACTTCCAAGAAAAGTTCAGCTGCCTTAGGAAAAACAGGATTTATCATAAGGATATTCATTCAAAGGGCTGCAAGAAAAATTACGCAGAAAATCACAACTGAGCTGAGTTCTACAAAGTCTGGGGCAAGGGATGTCCTTGGCATTGACTCTGTTCCAGAAGCCCTAAGAAGAAGAGTATTAAGTGGAGCTGCCCACCAATGCCCTGCCACATACGTTATTCAATTCTAGTTCACGTATGCCTTCCACTCTCACTGTCAGCCACGAACATGCTTTCTCTGCTTCCATCTTAAACCCCAAATTTCCTTCATTTTAAGCATAAGGCTGTGGTGGAGGTACAGAAGGTTAGGAAAACAGGCAGCTTTTGCTTAAGGCTCGAATTGTACTTTTTTTTAGATTATGAATTGAATATCTCTACACGGTTTTTAGAAAGAGTCAACAGTATAGAGAAGGAGATATAGAAGTCTTCCCCCTCTTCCCTGCAGTTTGGTGAGGGGGGGAGGGGGAATAGGGGAAATAACCTATAGAAGGAAACTTAATATTTATGTTTCTAAAAATGGTAAAAATAGGAGTTCCCGTTGTGGCTCAGGGGAAACGAATCCGACTAGGAACCATGAGGTTGCAGGTTTGATCCCTGGCCTCACTCAGTGAGTTAAGGATCCAGCGTTGCCGTGAGCTGTGGTGTAGGTCACAGATGCGGCTTGGATCCCACATTGCTGTGGCTGTGGTGTAGGCCGGCAGCTGCAGCTCCAATTCAACCCCTAACCTAGGAACTTTCACATGCCACAGGTGAGGCTATACAAAGACTAAATAAATAAATAAATAAATAGATAAATACACAAGCTAAATCTACTTACTTATATGTATTTATACAATATAATTATTTTGTTAAATATAAGATGATTGGGGTTTTTTCTGAAGGAATATCTTTTTTTACCTCAACCACAGCTTTCTAGTTAAAATGAAAGAATTTTTTTTTAAAAAAGAAAAACATCACACCTACAGTACTTACACAGAAGCTAAGCCACATTCAGAGGTTCACTTCTACAAATAATTTGCTTAGATTTTTCCAATGGTACAGACACAGCACAGCCTCACACATTCTATAATTTGTTATTCCCTTATCACCTTCCTCCTGGAATTATCCTTAATGTTTTTGGAGAAAGATGAGTTTTTAAATAGACCCATGAGTATATTACTTTAAATGGCTAATTTTTGGTTCCGGGCGGCAAGATGGCAGAGGAGTAAGAGGTCGCGCTCACCCTCTCCCACAAATACATCAAAAAACGCATCTAAATATAAAACAAGTTGGACAAATCATCATCTGAATGCTGATCAATTTAAACCTCCAAAAACTGCAAGAAACCCTTGAAATAACTGGGTAGAACAAGTGAAGAAAAAAAAAAAAGGTGAG